>CP097502.1:0-194000 GCA_023547065.1 Musa troglodytarum | reverse complement strand
CACCTCTGATAACTCTTGGTTGCATTATGATGCGAAAATGCCATCTGAATACTTGCCCAGTTGGCATTGCCACTCAAGATCCTGTACTTCGAGAAAAATTTGCTGGGGAACCTCAGCATGTCATAAACTTCTTTTTTATGCTGGCAGAGGAAGTCCGTGAGATCATGTCACAGCTGGGCTTCCGAACAATTAATGATATGGTTGGTCGTGTTGACATGCTTGAGATTGATAAAGAAGTGATTAAGAGCAATGAAAAATTGGGAAATATCAATCTGTCATTGCTGCTTAAACCTGCAGCTGATATTCGACCAGGAGCTGCTCAATATTGCATTCAGAAACAGGATCATGGACTGGAGATGGCAATAGATCAGGAGCTTATCTCTCTATCAAAACCTGCACTTGAAAAAGGCCTTCCTGTCTATATTGAAAAACCAATCTGTAATGTAAATCGTGCTGTTGGTACCATGCTTAGCCATGAAGTCACTAAACATTATCAATTGAACGGGTTGCCTTCAGATACCATACATATTAAGCTCGTTGGAAGTGCTGGTCAAAGCCTAGGGGCTTTTCTATGCCCTGGAATCACCCTTGAGCTTGAAGGTGACAGCAATGATTATGTTGGGAAAGGATTATCTGGTGGCAAGATCGTAGTATATCCTCCAAGAGAAAGCCAATTTGATCCAAAAGAAAATATTGTCATTGGAAATGTTGCATTATATGGAGCCACAAGCGGGGAGGCATATTTTAGTGGAATGGCAGCAGAAAGGTTCTGTGTCCGTAACTCAGGTGCTAGAACAGTTGTTGAAGGCATTGGAGATCACGGGTGTGAGTATATGACTGGTGGTATTGTTGTTATTCTTGGAAAAACTGGGAGAAACTTTGCTGCGGGTATGAGCGGTGGAATCGCTTATGTTTATGATGTTGATGGGATGTTTCATACAAGATGTAATCTTGAATTGGTTGATCTTGAAAAGGTTGAGGATGAAGAAGATATAACAGCACTGAGAATGATGATACAGCAACATCAGCGTCATACGAGCAGTGTGTTAGCCAGAGAAGTCCTTTGCAACTTTGGCGCTTTGTTACCCAAGTTTGTGAAAGTATTTCCAAGAGACTACAAGAGAGTTCTTCAGAAATTTAAGATAAAGCAAGCTGCCAAAGAGGCCAAGGAACAAGAAGAAAAAGAAATGATGGAGATGCATGCGTTTGAAGAACTCAGGAAATTGGCAAAAGTGTCTTTGAATGGGAAGGTAAAATACTTCATGACAGTGATAGGAATTGTTTCTGGTTTTCAAAATTTTTCCTTATAAAGATAGTCAAAAATCTCTGCAGTAATATTATCTCAACCCATATTTTCTATAATTGCATCTTTCATCCTTCTTTCTTGATCATGCCCATCTTTGGTGTTAATATGGTGGTAATTCTCCCCTAATTTTCTTTCTTAGCGATTTTTTTATTGATTCTGCAAAATTATTCATTCTAACAAATACCTTTTGATCCAAGAAAATTTACTTGTTCCTGTATAAAATCTGTTGAATTTTGACTTGCAAAGCCAGTGTCAGATTTCCTTTGGAGTTATAGACTTTAAAGCTAAATAGAGTATTTGAATCTACAGAAGGCAGAAGAATTAGCTGCACCAAAAAGGCCAACGTTGGTTGATAATGCTGTCAAGCATCGAGGTTTTATTGCTTATGAGCGGCAGGGTATTTCATATAGGGATCCCAATGATCGAATTAAAGATTGGAAAGAAGTTTTCATGGAATCGAAGCCTGGGCCACTAATGAAAACCCAATCTGCTCGCTGCATGGACTGTGGAACTCCTTTTTGTCATCAGGTAATATGAAATTATTTGCACCAAATCATGGATGCCATTTGATGTTCTTTCATGTTGATGTTGGTATTTGACTCAATGTAGTTTATTCTGTTGTCCTATATCTCAATGTGGATATGTATGTCCAAAATATGTGGTCTTGTCTCTTATATTCCTATAGTATAGCCGGTTATTACCTTGAAAACAATTAGTCATTGAAGTCAAACTGAAGTCATTGCAGATTATGCTGTTATCCAAAAATTTTAGTAACATAAAAACAATAGAATGCTAAAACTTATCATAGGTTTTAAATATTTTTAGGTTCTCAAATCTATTTGTATTCTTTTATTTAATACCTAGCAATTTAAGAGTTATTTAATTTTATGCAAGATCAGTTAGCAAATTTTGTTAAGTGATTGGTTTATGTGGACCTAAAGCAGATTATTTTATCTGTTTTCTAATGCATAGAATTCTTTTCTTCTAAATGCAACCAAAATTGTAGCTTGAAATTTTTTATTGTATTGTTAAGTTTACAATGGCATAATATAATATAAAATGATAAGCACGTTTGAGTCATACGTTCACTACCATTTTTATGTTTGCAATGACTTTTAGGAATATAGAACACTGTTATTTTTATTTTGGTTGTAAATTTGTTGCTTATGATGTCTTAAAGAACCTAATTGCAAAAAGAGCATCAACTAGAACTAAGTCCATCTCAGTCAGTTTTACCGTACAATTAGTAAGCAAAAATGGGCCTAGTTAAACTATGCAAAATACATTGTATTTTGGAGTAGATTTTTATCGTTATGTTTGTAGGTCCAGCAAGATAAAAGCTTGCAAGAAGCTTTTGTACTGTCTTTAGCCGGAATGGTAATCTTGATCTTGATTACTATGGGAAATATAGTGATCTTGATCTTGAAGAGTCTTTGCTGGATGTTTGGCATTGTAATAGTTCTGTTCCTCTTTCCTTTGCTGCCGTAGAGCAGAAATTTCTTTATGCCTCATTGTTGCTGGGTGGGGCTTTCATAAATTCGTACCGGTGGTTCGGATCAATGCCTGATCATATATGTTTCAGTACCTTCATTTATGCAATATATAATTACATCTTAAATATTTTTTTAATCACTTTCATCTTGCAGGAGAATTCTGGGTGCCCTCTTGGGAATAAGATACCAGAATTTAACGAACTGGTCCATCAGAATAGGTGGCGTGAAGCTGTGGATCGGCTTTTGGAGACAAATAACTTCCCAGAATTTACTGGTCGAGTCTGCCCTGCTCCTTGTGAAGGATCATGTGTTCTTGGCATCATTGAAAATCCTGTATCTATTAAAAGCATAGAGTGTGCCATCATAGACAAGGCGTTTGAAGAAGGATGGATGGTACCTCGTCCTCCACAACAGAGAACAGGGTAATTTTTTCCTTCTTACTTTTGCTATGTCAAGCAACCATCATATATTCGTGGATGTTACAATGGATATATTGGATAGTAGAGTCACCAATGAGCCAAGTTGTTGAGTAATTTGACCAGGTTGGATTGTGACAATATCAATGGAAATACACAATCTTCTTTACTGATCTGATGGTAAGGGTTTTAAAAAGATTTATTACTTAAAATTATTCCATTCTCAATGAATGGAGTAATTGTTCCAGTCTTGGAAGCATTCAATCCTTCCAAGGGCGTCGCAGTTGTCCTTTTCTTCCGTAGATTGGTCGAGTTCCCTTTTGTCGTTTCAATTGTATGCCTGAAGTCATTTAAACTTGTGCAGAACCACCTGTTCTCCGTTAGCAAGATCCTCTATGACTGATAAGTAATAATGCACTGAAACACATATAATCTCACGAATTTGCTTGCCACCATATATAAGAAGCATATATTCAATGGATGTCGTATTGTGGGAGCATCAATTATAAATTAGGTTATATGCCTGTTTTTCCTTGTGTGTATTGATTTGGATGCTTCATTCTTGTAATTTAGATGGTTAATTTATTGACTTATCTTGGATAACTGATGCAGAAAGAGAGTTGCCATCGTTGGTAGCGGTCCAGCTGGTCTTGCTGCTGCTGATCAGTTGAATAAAATGGGTCACTCGGTCACCGTTTATGAACGTGCTGACCGCATCGGTGGCCTAATGATGTATGGAGTTCCAAACATGAAGGCTGACAAGGCCGGGATCGTTCAGCGCCGTGTAGACCTAATGACCGCGGAAGGTGTTAAGTTTGTCGTCAATGCCAACGTTGGAATCGACCCCACGTACTCCCTCGGCCGTCTTCGTGGTGAGAATGATGCAATTGTGTTGGCTTGTGGAGCTACAAAACCAAGGTGATACAAGTTTCTGCAAAACTTGCTTTGGAAATATGCAAGATGATAACAAATTTAGAAACCCCTTTTATTCGACTTAAGCATGCATCCTTTCTTGAAGCACTCGATTATATATCATGCTAGATTTTCAACACAAAAGCAAAATAAATGCTGCACATTGTTTCTTTTTTTTTTTGCATTCATGAGGAATCCTTTTAGGCATGGAATCAATCCTCTCGATTCTCTTACGGATTCTGAGTCATCTTTGTTTCCTTGAAAATTTTCCCATCCTACTGTTTCTGAACCTGAAAGTTTGGCAAACTTGTTTGCCAAACCTGCAATTATTATGTTTGCAATGAATGACATGCTTTCTCTTACGTTGATGCTCGGTATCCTACTTCAAAGTAAAAGCCATTTTTCTTGCCAAACCTGCAATTATTATGTTTGCAATGAATGACATGCTTTCTCTTACGTTGATGCTCGGTTATCCCTCTTCAAAGTAAAAGCCATTTTTCATGGATGGGCGGGTGCACGAAATAAAAATGCTTCTTCGTGCAGGGATCTTGCTGTTCCCGGACGAGAGCTCTCTGGAATTCATTTTGCGATGGAGTTTCTTCATGCGAACACCAGAAGCTTGCTCGATAGCGATCTGCAGGATGGTAAATACTTATCCGCCAAGGGAAAGAAGGTGGTTGTGATAGGCGGAGGAGATACAGGAACGGATTGTGTGGCGACAGCCATCCGACATGGCTGCAACAACGTCGTAAATCTAGAGCTCCTTTCGAAGCCACCTCAGGAAAGAGCGCCGGGCAATCCGTGGCCCCAGGTACACATCATCTCTTTCCCACCCTCTTTGCCACTGATTCATCATAATGTTACGGTTGTCTTTTTGGATGATGATTCTGATCGTGTATGGCCAAGACCATGGTAGTGACGGGGGTTGTTTTTGTTGCAGTGGCCTCGCATTTTTCGAGTGGACTATGGTCATCAAGAAGCTTCGGCAGAGTTCGGAAAAGACCCGCGATGCTACGAGGTCCTGACCAAGCGATTCGTGGGAGACGACGACGGAGCCGTGGAAGGCCTGGAGATGGTGCGTGTACGCTGGGAACGGGATGGCAGCGGCAAACTCCAGTTCGAGGAAATCGAGGGGTCGGAAGAGATCATAGAGGCCGACTTGGTTCTCCTGGCTATGGGTTTCCTCGGCCCTGAATCGGTGAGCTCTCTTTCTCTTCGTCAACGCACCGGTGCGAAGAAGTCGATCTCGTGTTTCTGACTCCCGCCATCGTCCGTTGTCGCAGACGATCGCGGATCAGCTGGGGCTGGAGCGAGACAGTCGGTCAAACTTCAAGGCTGACTACGGGCGGTTCTCGACCAGCATCGAGGGGGTGTTCGCTGCGGGAGACTGCCGGCGGGGGCAGTCGCTGGTGGTTTGGGCGATCAACGAGGGCCGGCAAGCCGCCTCACAGGTGGACAAGTATCTAATGGCGAAACATGCGGATGCTTCCTCCTGCCAGTAGAGCCCTGCCGCCGGCGTAGAGAAATCAAAGCAAGAAGCTCCCTCGTACGGCCAGAAGGCTTGGAACTACTTTTTCTCCCCGAGATGGCGATCATGGTGCCGATTTAGAAGTTTTCATAGAGATTTTTTTTGTCCTTCTGCATGATTTATTTATGTTTATATATATACATTTTTTTACAGAATCTGATGTGGCTGCAATAAAGGGAATTGATGCATCCGCCGACATCATCCAGCATCGTGGGTGGCCAAGTTAATACCTTCTTCTTCTCACGTACCCGACTCGAGTTGCGCACGCCATCTATAAATGAGTTGCTGTCCTCCGTACCATCAATCGGATATTGAAACAAATGTGCGTGAGAGACTGCTCACCGACCCCATCCATCCCCTCCCATGTCCTGGTGAATGAAGCGCGCGCTTGTTTCCACAACCAACTCCTCTCTATTCTCCCTCTTAATTCCCATCATCATCATCATCGTCCACCGCCAGCCGTAGATGTTACGATGCGTCCCGTTACTTCCTTCCCTTTCTTATTCTGTCGCGTCCATTCATTGGAATAATAATAAAAAAAAAAAGGTCAAAAGATGTCCCTCCAATCCGGGAGCCACCGAACGCAGTATTCCGGATCGCACGAATTCGGGGGCATCACTTCGCCGTCCGATGGGCGTGTGATTCCAGATGGAGCGACTTCGTCGCCTCGCACTAACGTAACGTAAAGCCACCGGCAACAGCCGGTCAAACCTCGACTTTATTTGGAGCGACCAGTTGTGGCCGCAGGTGGCTCCAAGTCCAACCCACCTCCGCCTCCAGCCACCAAATCAATTGCGGTCGCGTCTCCCCAACCCCCCTGCCCCCTCCGTCACTCTCTATTCGGATCACCCACCTGTATAAGTAGCATCGGCGGCCTGGGATTCCTTGTTTCGGTTATAGATAGGGCTGGAGAGACTTGGGACGGCGAGATCCATCGGTGGCGGCGTGGAGATGAAGCACCTTATAGAGGTCGAGAAGGGACGGGAGGCCGCCGACGGCCGGCCCTCCGCCGGTCCCGTCTACCGCAGCGCTTTCGCCAAGGACGGATTCCCCCCGCCCATCCCCGGCGTCGACAGTTGCTGGGACGTCTTCCGGTACGCGCTCATCCCGATCCTTCCTCCCTCGGTCGATCTCGATCCGTGTCTCTCCCCCCTCCCCTCTCCATCGCCGGCGCTCGCCTTTCCGTTCTCGATTCGTTTCTTCTTTCGGAGGAAATACACACCGTGCTTGGGAAGAATCGACGCTAGCGATTCTAATCGGTTCCCTCCCGTTGATGCAGCTCGTCCGCCGAGAGGCATCCCGAGAACCGCATGCTCGGCCGCCGCGAGGTCGTTGATGGGAAGGTCGGGCACGACGTCACGGTTTCTTTCTCGTCGTCTTGTTCTACCGTTTGCTTCGATCCGGCTTGACCTGTGCTTCTGCAGGCGGGTGAATACGTCTGGACAACTTACAAGGAGGTGTACGACACGGTGATCAAAGCTGGGGCTTCCATCAGAAGTCGTGGGGTCGAACAGGTAACAATTCGCGTGACTCTCTTTGTTCTGCGTGGAGTTAATGGTCTGGTTGCTGACGGACATGTTTGCTGACAAAATGGTCTTCCGCTGGAAACTACCAGCATATTGTAAAATCTTGACTGCGAAGATAGATCTGAGTTTGTGTTTACATATCCTTAACTAGTTTATTTTCATGGGCTCCGAAGTCTCTTGCCATCACAATGTTAGTCTATAAATGCTTGATCTGATACTCCATCAAATTCTTCATGGTAGAATATTATTCGTTACTACCAATTTTGTGGAATAGCTTCCGACAAGTGATGTTACACCATAGTCCTTTTCGGAACTGGTGGTCGAAAACATACTTTAGAACCGTATGGCAACAAGGGAAAACAAGGAGCAAAACTTGGTCTTGGTTTCCTGGTTAGCTACCCTCCTCGCTTTTGGGTTCGAAACCTTGTCGTGGTGATGCAAAATGATTTTTCCCAGGTAATTCTCATGATGGGTGATTATCCACCCTGTTGTGAGAGCAGGGGAGGAAATGGACAAGGTTTCACATTTCATCGAGTTCTGTTCGCTGAAATGGAGATCACTGTCGTTATTGTTGTGTGTTCAAATGTGACCAAAACCACAGATCCAACCATGATTAACATGTCAAATAAGCGCTGTTTGTCATTTTCTAGTGCTTCCCTTCCAAAAAATTGGTGTCAGGACTTCTGATGCTAGTTGCAAACTTGCAACTGGGATGTGTCGCAAGATCCTAATTGTTGATGCAGCAGAAGTAACTGTTGGAATGCTGAGGACCTTCCATTTCACTTTTTGTTATTTAATTCTGAATTTCCTTCAGATTTATGTGTCTGACTTTTGTTATGCTTAAACTAATCTTTGAGTTAACATGTTAACCAGTCAAGATATCTATGTTGATGATCTGTAACGAGATGCTTAAATTTGATACTTGACAAGGAACGTTCATATTTCAGGTGTGTGTGATAACTTAAACAGCTCCAGCACATAGTGTTAGAGCTATCATATTGTCCCTAAATTATTGTGGCCATTAGCTCAGTTTTCCCTTGATAATCTACATTGCCATAATTTATGAGGGATATTTGGAAAATTGTGCCATCAGCATTATGCCAACATTCGTACTTAGCTGGCACACAGAACATGTGCAACATTGTATGGATGTTGTACAATTTCTTGTTTCATAGTTTGTGTTGTACTGCCAATCAAGCATCAAAATGCCAGCAGTGAGTTATCTCTATCTTGAGTTTAAATGGCTGATTTAAGAGTTCATGAACTTCATCTTAGTGTTAGACTCCAGTACGTCACTTGGGTGTTCTACCTATCTTAGAAGCACGGTGTTAATTTTTTGGTCTGACTTCTTTGTAAGCTACCCCAGTGCTTCTGTCCTTCATGCTGTCCTTATTTCTAATTGTATGGAGCTTAAAGTTCTATGGAGTGATTTTCGTTCTGCATCTTGCTATGAACCTTGTTTTGTTCTTCTCCAAAATCGAGCCTTGCATGCAATGTTGATTCGCTCCCAGTTTGTTTGTGTGCTTTGAAATCACATGCTTCTTTGTATGAACAACATATGATTGTTTATACTAGGTTAAGTGCAACTTACGCCTGTTCAACATGTCAGCTTGTTCACTTACTAGCATTTAGGGAAGTCATTTCATGTTTTCCTTCTAAAGAAATATAATTTAGTATTATGACACTGATTTTATTGATGAAGACTGTTGAATCTCACTAGAAAATCTGTAATTGCTTCTTTTCAGGGTGGTCGTTGCGGTATCTATGGTGCTAACTGTCCTGAGTGGGTCATTAGTATGGAGGTAAAATGCGCTTTACATTTGAGCATGTCTTTCCAGTGACCAGCCAGCTGTAATATTTTTAGCTGCCTCTGTTAAAACTGAGTCTTCATATGATTCAATAATGGAAAATTATTGTGTTTTCAACTATTATTGTGGTGTGGGGCTTTATTTCTTATCCAATCACCATTCTATTTATGAAGTTTGAAGCAAATAATTGCCCAAGCAGACCACAATTTGTTTTTGTTTACTATTTAGTTTCTTTCTTGACTTTGCAGGCATGCAACGCTCATGGGATATATTGTGTCCCCTTGTACGATACACTCGGTAAGCAGGACTACATTCTTAACAGATTTTTCCATAGATTCTAAAGCAACGATGGTTAAAATTTGATGTAGGAGTAGGAGCAGAAGCTACTGTCTGCTTGTTGACATTGCGCATACAATATTAGTTGAATTTTGTATTGGTTACAGGTGCTGGTGCAGTAGAATTTATTTTATGTCATGCGGAGGTTCAGATTGCTTTTGTAGAGGAGAAAAAGATCGCAGAGGTACATTTATGTCATCTTAGCATATTAAATGCTTTTTCCTGGCATACAAAAATGTTTAAGCAGTCTCTCATGTATGAATCTCAGTTAATACTGTTGCAGTACCTCACATGCCATGCAAATGAAAACGACAACAAAAATGAGTCCTAATTAGTATCAGCTGCATAGATCTTTTCTGCCATTGAAATCTGTACTGGGCTATGTATGTATCTCAACTAAAAGTAGTCAAATTCTTTTTTGTTGTTCTTGTAAAAAGTTTTCACATGTCCCTCTTGTCAACACACTATTAATCCCGGTCAGTTCATCTCAATTAACCAGGGCGTCTTACCCATCTTTGAACACGCCCATACTATCTTAAATATGTTCCTTAATTTATCCTCTATTCAGGGCTACACTCAATTATTTGCAAATGGCACTGATTTTTGCATTTGGTGACAATAATGAATGTTATACATTTGTATGTATTTGGTTACAGATGTAGCCTTTGTTTTGAAATTGAAACTGTGCTCTTATATCAAGCATAGGCAAACTTGGAACTACTTGATAACCAATTTGATTTTAAACAACTTATTCATTTTTTTTTGAAGTTCTTGTGAGCTGGTTTCTGACTAGCTAGGAGAATGACTTTAGCACAAAGATTGATTAGTTTGCTAATGTGAAAAATACCATATGCTTGCTGGTACTAATAATCCACAAATTTTCCAGGTGCTGAAAACTCTTCAAAATTCATCCAAATTTTTGAGAAGTAAGTTGATGTATTTTATTAGTTCCAACATTAATCTTTGTTACTCCTTTATGTTGATACGATTATTATCTATTTACAGCAATTGTCAGTTTTGGCAAGGTCACCCTTGAACAAAGAGAAGCAGTTGAAAAGTCTGGTTTGGCAATATTCGAGTGGGATGAATTCTTGCTCTTGGTAGGTTAATTTTGTTTAGTTATGAGGTTTGTTGTGTTGAAACGATTATCAAGCTCCAAATAATCACCTTTCATCTAGGCATTGAGTATCTTATGAGAGATTCAGCATGTGTACAGTCACCTCTTATGCATCATTCCTATGTTAGCAAAGTATTCTATAAACTCTCCGAAAATTTTTATTGGAGAAATTATTAAAGTGAGTTGAAGCTTGATTTACTTTGCAAGGACATACCAAAAATAGTTTAATTAGTTTGCATTGGGAGCTGAAATAAGAAGGCACTTGAATGTTAGTTCTAGTGGGCTCTTTTCTATCTGTCTTGAGCAAACGAAGATCCCTTTCCTGTATCTTAAGTTTCATATTTGTATGAATGTCTCCTGCTACTTTTTTGTGTTCTGATCTGTGTGAACTTTTTGATGCTTTAGTTATAGGAGTCATTTGAATATTCGTTGCAAAATCATGAACCGAAGGACTTGGACAGAAGTCGAGCATGTTTAGTAGCTGACAGTATGGTGCTTCAGTTTGGAACTATTTAACTTTCAAGAACTGATGCTAAATAACTAATAGTTCTTATTAGCTATTAACATGTTGGAGTCATACTACTGAATAAGTTTGGTGGTAAATGAAGAGATAATGCACTATCTAAAGGTGTTATCATATTGTTTTTGATATGACTTCTGAATACTCGTGAGCTTCTGCAGTTTGCACGTATGTCATGGTTACCTTTTCTATGAGAAATACTTGCATCTTTTTGAGAAGTGCTGATCTGTTTAGATCAAATCTGGAATTTTGGGTTTTCTTGTCTATGATTTTCACAAGTTCATTCTACATGTTGGAGAATGGCTCTGCTGCTACTTATGTGTGCCGCATACAGGGATGCAATAATCATTTTGATCTGCCTGTGAAGAAGAAGGATGACATATGTACCATCATGTATACCAGTGGGACTACTGGTGATCCCAAGGGTGTCATGATATCCAACAATAGCATAATTACTCTTATCTCTGGCGTAGATCACCTTCTCAATTGTGTGCATGAGCAGGTAATTCTGCTTTCTATTTTATATATCTCTAAACTATGACTTAGAGCTCCAACTGCTTACTTTGCTCTGTGAATCAGCTACTGTTTTGGAGCAAGCTGTCATTTTTATAGAGTATTCCTTTTTTTTTCCCCTTCTTGTTTTGCTCATTTCTACTTTAAATTCTTACAGTTGCATGAAGGTGACGTTTACATGTCATATCTCCCCCTTGCACATATCTTTGACCGTGTGATTGAAGAGTTGTTTATATTCCATGGAGCCTCAATTGGATTTTGGCGTGGGGTAAGTCTTGCAGTTTAAGATTCTACCTTTGCTGATCAGTAGCTCTTACTCAGTTACATGTTTCGTATTCAGGATGTCAAATTATTGGTTGAAGACATTGGGGAGTTGAAGCCATCCATCTTTTGTGCTGTTCCACGTGTGCTGGACCGCATTTATACAGGTACTGTTTGGATGTTTCAATGCCCAGTATTTGAGCGCAAGCTGTAAATCAAAGTATTTGCATCAATCGTAATCAATAAATGGTACTCATGTGTTTCATTAAGCCGTTTGACTTTAGATCATTGAATGAGCACTTGGAAGTTGGAACAGTTTGCACTTAATAGTTGGAAAGTATATACCTCTTTACCCTATATCCTTGACATCTCTGGTATAGGATGCACTTGCATGCAGAATATTCCATGTCACGCTGTGGTCTGGCATGGACATGACTTGTGGTATGGGGATTACTCTGAACGTAACTTGACTTAGCCGTGGTTTCGTCGGAATTTGCTTGATTCCTGATTTTGATTTGGCAAACAACTTTGGTTCATCTCATGAAATGCTGGTCAGCCAAAATGTGATCAGTACAGGGAGGGAAGAGGGGGAGGGAGATGAACCCATTGAAAAAAGAACTAGCCTTGCAATGATCCTCTGGGCAATCAGGGAACCTCTGGCACTGGCTTCTCTTGGGTTACTGAGGTATCGTAATCTCATGAGCAGGAGCTTGGGGACAGCCTGCTTGCTAAAATGCATCAAGGACTTGATGAATTTTTGGATCAGACCAGTCTAGTCTTCTGCAGAAACACCTGGTCCACTTGCAGCTTGGGTCCCACTAGTGGCCAACATGCTTTACCTGATACTGGAAATTTTGGATGTGGTTCTTAATGGTATTTACTGCTGACTGATATGTGTATGTTTGTGAGCTTGTAAGGTGTACAGGCAATCCATTGTCAGTGCACTTTTTTCCAAGTACCTGCACAGAGGAACCAAAATTGTTCTTCCATTTTATACAGTTATACTGAAACTGCATATGGTTTCTAGCAATCAAGTGCTATTGCATACTGACTAGCATTTGGAAGTAATTGTAGACGTTTATCTTACATATCATCTTCCACTTGTTTCACAGGACTGCAGACCAAGATTTCCTCTGGAGGGATGCTGAGGGAGACATTGTTTAACGTGTCTTTTAAATAGTAAGTTTGTGTTGATCATTAAATTTTAAAACCATAGCTAAGCCTTTTTCTATGGCACTGTGATTCTCTACATATCCATGCTTCTCCGTTAGTCATGTTTACTCTTTGGTGGTCTTGTGACTTATATGTGGATTGAGACTTGCAGCAAACTTCATAACATGATGAGAGGAAATAAGCATGACGAGGCAGCTACAATTTGTGATAAATTTGTATTTAACAAGGTAATTGAAAAATACCAGAAGATTTTTTTTCTGTGAACTTTATTTTCTGAATTTTGACTAGCAGTCCTAATAATTTTTCTAGATCTTACAAAAGTGGGCTTGCACAATTTATTTAGGTAAAACATGGGCTTGGTGGAAAAGTCCGAGTCATCTTGTCTGGAGCAGCTCCTTTAGCTACCCATGTGGAGCAATATCTACGAGTGGTGACATGTGCACATGTTTTACAAGGCTATGGTATAAAAGTGGTTGAATTTATATTTTTTACATTTTTCTGCATCCTTCTCACTGCTATAACAAAATGAATACACAGATTTATGCTCTTTTGGGAAATTCACAATTCCCACATGACAAAGTTTTCCATGTAAATCATGCTTTAGCAAGAAAATATATATTTTTTCTTTTTTACTGTTGCAACTATTCTGTCACTGGACAAACCTTAACCATACAGAACACACCGTATCATATCAAAACAAATAATTACCTCAAAATACTTGGTTCTTGACCTGATGTGATCTCATCTAAGTTGGTGCTTAAGATTTCTTTTGTCAAGAAACTGGTTTTCTGTTTGAACCATATGGTCGATTGGTTGTTCTAGCTTATGATGATTTGGTTGACTGAATCTGAAACCTGCTGTGCACGAGTAAGGATCTGTTGGTGTTTATCCTTGACCTTGTATAAATGTTTGGAAATATTAAGAACAGTTTGTACTAAAAAATGTCAAGGTCTAGTATTTATTTAAAGGCTCATGTTTACTAGTAATTTACCCTGAATAATTTCATTAGATGGTGATGATTTTATTGAAATTTGAGACCTATTTGAAGCGTCTTAGTATGTAATCTTGTATATCCAATCAAAGAAGCATCATCTAGGTTGTAGCCACAAGAAGTGATTCTAGAAAGTGTTTTACCTTTAATTACAGTTCTCTCTCTTTTACCTAGAGTTGTAGCCACTTGGTAGAATTATCTTCCATGCGATTGCTTCGGTAGAGTTCTTAAGCATTTTAACTCTGTTGATGTTCTGATGTTGGAGTTGGGGCTACAAAGCACATGAAATGTGCAACTTTTTAATAAGAGTAAAACATTGAACATATTAAAGCTAAAACTGCTCTTTGTTTATCTCTACTGAAAGGCTCATAAGGAAGACTTTGATCTGAATTTTCCTGGTAAGTACAATAAAGTAGCTTTTTCAAGTATCCACTGGAATGATTTATTCAGTGTTATATGCGAAGAAATTCAGAAACATCACGTAAATCAAATTCATATATGTATGTACAGATGCAACAACAGCACAACTATTTAGGTTCCATAAATAATTACAGAAAGATACTTCTATTTACACGTGTCCAAGGATGTTTGTGTATGCTAATCCGTCTTTGTTATTTGTGTTAATGTCTCATAAATCAGGCGACTTAATTTTTGTGCTGGAGTTTGCAGCTGAAGGCTGATTCCTTATCTTTCAATGGTAGGTCTTACGGAGACATGTGCTGGGACATTTGTGTCATTGCCAAATGACCTTTCCATGCTAGGAACGGTAGGACCACCGGTACCAAATGTCAATGTGCGTTTGGAGTCCGTTCCTGAGATGGGATATGATGCTCTTTCAGAAGTTCCTCGTGGAGAAATCTGCATCAAAGGAAATACTCTATTCTCAGGTTACTACAAAAGAGAAGACCTCACAGAAGAGGTTATGGTTGATGGATGGTTTCATACAGGTTTGTCTCAGCATCTATCTGTTGTGCATGGACATTTACTGAAGTCATCCTTACAATGGGATGAATGCATACTCACTGGTGAAGCTTTGAGTTTGAGCCTGAATTTTTGGTCCAAGAGCAGATATCTATCATAAGTATTGGTTACTGACAGATGCCAACTCTTAGGGGGAAGATTACTTTGTTTATTTCCACCACACTATGCTTAGATGTAATGCTCTGGTTCAGGTCTTGATTATCTTTTTGTTTTCAGGGGATGTTGGTGAATGGCAGCCGGACGGAAGTATGAAAATAATTGATCGTAAGAAAAACATTTTTAAACTCTCACAAGGAGAATATGTTGCGGTTGAAAATTTGGAGAACATATATGCTCTTGTTTCTGATATCGATTCGGTATGTGTTCTCAAGTACCACCTCAGAAAGAATCATGCTTTGTATATGTACAAACGCAAATTTTATTTTAGCATGACTGGGGTAGAAACATCACAATCTCATATTCTTAGTACGTTTTGTAAAACATTGTGATTTCATTTTTTTTTTCTATGGATTTTCACAATTATTTACTGTGATATGTTATAATTCATGAGAAGCGAAAAGTTTGTTGACATTCTCAAAGCCGCCACTTGGGTAATTGTATGATCACATAGTGGTTAGGGATCTCACATTTATAAAATGCTTTATTTCCGTAGTGTATGTTCATTATATCTCACCCATAAAACATGTTTCAGATATGGGTATACGGAAATAGTTTCGAGTCTTTCCTCGTTGCTATAATCAATCCCAGCAAGCAAGCTCTCGAGCATTGGGCTGAACTGAATGGTATCACCGGGGATTTTGCAACTCTCTGTGAAAATCCAAAAGCAAAAGAATACATTTTGGGGGAACTAGCCAAGATTGGGAGAGACAAGAAGGTGACTTGGCCCAACTCAAGTTTCATTTTGCTTGTTAGATACTTACTTGTATCATGTGAGAATGTTCTTTTTTGTTTGCTAAGATCCTCTATGTTACCTGATCTCATCATGTCCTGGCAGTTGAAGGGCTTCGAGCTCATTAAAGCCGTTCACCTCGATCCAGTACCATTTGATATGGAGCGTGATTTGCTAACCCCAACATACAAAAAGAAGCGGCCACAGCTACTAAAGCATTACCAGGTACATGTCTGTTTTCTGCTAAGTATCTTAGAATTTGTACTGTTCTTGGCACGTGGACAGTTCACTGGTTAGTATAATATGTTCTATATTTATACATCAAACAACAACATAATAGATGATGGTGAAGAGAATATTTATTAGGAAATTTGTCTACCAAAGGTTCATTTGGAATCGGATTGGTCTGATCATCAACCACGTTGCCGAGTCATCTGCTATTAACTAACTTCTTTTGGATATAAACAAATAAACATATATAATATGCTTAAAATACGGCTCTAAAACTTTTCAAGCATTTAATAGAAAATTGTTGTTACTGAAGTTTGCTCTCTGTCCCAGCTGTCATTCTCTTCTGCCTTCATGTTCTTGAAACAATGAACAGTTGAAACTGGCGCACTACATTCCTCTGTAGAATGCAAATTGTTTTTAAGACAGATTAGAGCAGTAGATGCTCGGTTAATCCATTAGAAGAAGAATGGATTAATCCATGGAATGCTAATGATTGTTTGTTTTTGTCGGCTTTCAGAGTGTAATCGATGACCTATACAAAAGCTCCAAGTGATTGGGGTGGGGTTGTCAAAGCAGCCACCGGGGGTATGCAGCTCAAGGCATTATTAGCAGCTCAGATACACCATTTCATCTCGTAACTTAACGTGGTCTTCTTATTGGAAAGATTATTCATGTAAAGGACACGCTGAAATCATGTTCACTTGGTTTTAAGTCTCGTCGTGAGATGTAAGACACGCTTTTACACCATGTAATTCTAAGAATAATCTCCATAATCTGCTATATTTTGGAAAACCTACTTGTTGTGCGGGCCCTAAGTGCCCTTTCTGCCGAGATATATATAATAGAGGCTCTTGTGTTACGTATTATCCATTTTTCTTTTCTTTTGCTAAATAGATAAATGGCTTCGGGCCACAACTTATAAAGTCTCGGGAGTCCAAACTGAGATGGCCCCGAACCGAGCAGCTGCCCTCGAGGGGTTCCTCCGTCGCCGTCGCCCCATCGCCAATTCATAAAGGGCGCCTCCGCCGCCAGATCCTGGGGTCTCCTCCTCGGATTGCCGTTCGCCAGCCCCGGCGTGCGAGGTTCGAACCACCTTCTCTCGAGTCCCCAAAACCCTCGGAACCGCATGTATGAAATCTGTTTCTCCAACTCATCTGCTTCTGTTTTATTGCTTTCTTGCCTCGATTCCAGGATTAGGTCGAAATCGAACCGGTGCTGCGACAACACCTCGCCGGTACAGATCGAGGGGGTGAACGCCAGGAGCAGGTCGCTTGGACTGCGGCAACACAAGGGCGTATTCCATCTCAATTCCATGGTGCGATTCCATCTCGTTTAGTAGCTCCTCCGGCTAAATAAAACCAATGCCGGCCATCATTTCGTTCTAATTTGCATGCTTTTTTCTTCCCTTCCATGCGCAGGATGGAACGACTTCGGGTTTTCTCCTACCCGAGCAACGACGCCAGGTGCGCTTCCTGACTTTGTTCTCTTTTATGCTTTAATCGTGTCATAATATGCCCTTCTTTGAACATAGATAGCACTTCATTTAGTAAGTAGGAAGACCAAGTTAATAAATGAAACGTTGTTTATTTCTATCCATCTTTAGCTTGGCCTCCTTCGGTTTAAGGAAGTCACCTGAACACCATCTTCGTGTCCACCGTTCCGAAACCAAGAGTTTGGATTCCTGAGCATTTAGCTGGTTTCTCACGTTGGGAGAGAGAGAAGGGGGAGTTGCGATACACATCAATATATATATTCCAACATAAGAATGACCTGGAAATGCTCTTTTAACATCTTTAGAGTTGGCTCCACTATACATTACATAAATGGCTCCAAAGGCTTCACGGCTGCTGCTGGCTGCCTCCTCCTCCAGTGGTGGGGGCGCGAGGGGATCAGTGTCAGGAGGTCCTCCCACGCAGTCTTTTTAGCTCCACCACCACCACGCTGATGTTGTCCTCGCTCCCCCGAGAGATGGCGAGTTCAGCCAACAGAGCTGCGGCCTCCGCGGCGGTGCACCCGCCGACGGCGTCGGGGAACATCCTCGCCATCCGCCCATTGAGGCACTGCCTGGCGATCTTGCACGCTGCCTCGTTGGAGACGACGTCCCAGAGCCCGTCGCTGGCCAATATGAGGAACTCATCCTTCTCCGTCCTCTCCGTCACCGTGACATCCGGTTCCGAGATCACAAACGGTTTCAGGTGGCAGTCACCTGGAACACACACACCCATGTCATAGACTTAAGGTGAGAGTTACTATCATATGCAAATATGCCAACATACCGATGGATCTGGAAGTGGCTAGCACTCCCAGCACACGGTATCCATCCCAATTGATCACCCTCCCTCCGGCCGCTTCCACTCTTTCCATCTCATCCGGTCTATCAGCCTGCGCCACAAGATGTTTTTACCCAAATCAGTTCCATTTGTGAGACAGACAACATTAGGAGCAGCTCATCGGATCGACGAAGACTGGATGGACAAAATGTTTTCCCTACTGGACATCCACAAAATGGATCTAAATCTAGAACGATGCGATTCTATATCCTACACCACCACCACGGCCATGGGTCCACGTTAGAACCGGAAGAACTAATTCTTTTGGCATTTCTTGGACGACAAACACATGGCCGTCCTCCGAGCGAGGAGATCAAGGAGCAGCTAATCGAACAAGAGCAAGTGGCGCACACTGCCGTTACCTTGTGGTCGAAGGAGAGGGGAACGGCCGCGCCGCCGCGGGAGAGCACCGCCCGCGAGTCGCCGCAGTTGGCCACCACGATCCGCTTGGTGCCCACCACGGCCACCACCGCCGTGGACCCCACCGTCCGCTCTGCCTCGCCCTGCGCCGCCGCCTCCACCTCCGCGTCCACCCTCGAGAAGCTCGCCGTCATCACCTCCCTCCACCGCCCCTCCGCCCGCGGCCACCCCCCGGCGGCCACCTCCTCCGCCAGCACCACGTGCAGCCGCTCCCGGCACGCCTGCGCCACCCTGGCCCCGCCGTGCCCGTCGTACACCCCGAAGAAGTCGTACACCGCCGCCCCTCCTCCTCCGGCGAACCCGGGCGCGACCGCCACCGCGTCCTCCATCACCCTCCGCCGCCCGATCAGCGACACGGCCCCGTGGGACAGGCAAGGAAGCCGGGCCCCCTGGCCCTCCCGCCCCCGGATCTCCCCGCCGGCGGCGAGGATCCCGACGATGCTGTCCTCGGAGTCCCGATCGGGCGGCGAAGAGGAATTCGAGCCTTCGACGGGGCCCGTGGTGCGCTTAACGGCGATGCCGCCGGCCCTGGCTCGGCGGATCTCAAGGCGCCGCCGGCTAGTGACCGCTGGCTTCTTGACGAGAAGCCTCTGGGTTCCATCTGCTTCGCAGACGCCCCCTTCTCCTTCGCCCCTCGAGGGGGGGCCGTCGTCACCCGCCATAGTCCGCCTCGGAGTTGCTGATTCGAACAGCTTCAAGAGAAGTAGGCGAGGAAACAGGGAAGAGACGGGAGGCAGCCAGGAAGCCTCCCTTTTAAAGCATCTGTCAGACGACGATGGTGCGAGGTCGAACGGGGAGGCGTGGAGGAAGCACCGCCGTCCGATCCGTCGCTGGGAGCCGATGCGCGCCATCTCCGTGAGTCCGTACGCGAGGACCACCGAGACGTGGAGGGTCGAGATGGGGTTTGATCTCGCACGTGGCGCGGTTGGTGCGCGGATCCGGATTTTGAATGCGGCCGAGGCAGGCTGTTATCGTCACGCCCTCTTCGTCGAAGGACGCCCCGCAGCGGCCCGCGCGGCGGCCGTGCTTCGGTCGGGGACCGCGAGAGAATAGCGGGCGTGGAAATAGCAGTTGTTTTCTCGTGGAATAAATGTCGCGGCGGTGACGTGTAGGGCGGATGGGGGAAGCGAGGCGGTCAAGCATGTGTTGACTCCGCGGGGATCTTTGTGGGGACGGCGCGGCGGATCAGCATTCGTCCGGATGCGCTGCGTTTCCCCGGACCAACCCCCACGCAGTCAAACCACGCCCTCGGTCAAATCATGATGGCCACATTCGATCTCGTTTTTTCTTCCTTCGCCAGCGAAATTTTTGTACATACGTCATTTTGATACTTCTCCGAAGCTACGTATGATTTCACGCAGTAATCATAGGAACATGGTTTCCTATGTTCATCGGCCAAGACCGATGCACACCCTGCATGGCGGTGTTGATGGAAGAAAGCAGATGATGTCTGAAAAGTCGAGGAAGGGAAGAAGACTCGGGCGTGAGGCGTCGGACGAAGCTGATGTAGAAGAGGCGCTCATGCGTTTGCGTCACCCACACGGCTGCACCGTAGTTGCTCCGCAGGAACACCCGTCAGCACACACGCCATGGTTTCCAGCAAACGTCAACCGGTGCTGCTCACTCATGTCACGGGCTTTTTCATCCGCCAATCCCATTCACCGTGGAATGCAGGAGTTGGCGAGACCCCGACGCCGTCGCCCGTCAGGATTCGCCACCACCCCCAGCCCTCCACCCAATCGATCGTCCTTGGGTGGGCTGTGTATTCAAAGCCAGAAAGCACGCGTCACTGATTGCACACTGTTGTTTCGTCTGCCCATCATGCTTGAGGAACAAGCCATTGACCCGAGCGGCAATGGAGGAAGAAAAGAGAGAAGAAAAGAGGCGCAAAGGGCGATGTGAAGCTTCGCCGACGCGTGGCCGGATCACTGCCCCGGAAAACACGTAAAAGAAAAAGCTGGGAGACGATGCTGTTGCTGCTTTGTGGGGGCTTGCTTAATTCTTCCGGGACAAGAGAGAAAGATCCGAACGTGTCACCTCCAAGGACGTCCATGCACCCTCTCGTGGGGTCTTCGATGGAGATGGCTACTAGTCTTCGGAGTGCAGTGCAGATCGATTCCGATCTATATATATATATATATATATATATATATATATATATATATATATATATATATATATATATATATATATATATATATATATATATATATATATATATATATATATATATATATATATATATATATATATATATATATATATATATATATATATATATATATATATATATATATATATATATATATATATATATATATATATATATATCACATCTTGGGCGCATCAGGTGGAGTTTTCCCAGGATGTGTCTTTGAGTGTAAACAACTTTTATCGTGACCACAGGCGTGCGGCGGAGAGTCTGGGGATCCGGGGTCGTCTTGGTAAGGTTCGGGCTCGTCGATCACTCCTGCTCCAGTTGGGTCCCGAGCGGGGGGGTGAGCCGATGTCGCTGGGAACGGTACCTGCACAAAGGCGGGTCGGAGGGTGCTCCACCCGACCCCTCCGACGCTCAAGTCAGCCTTGGTCTCGTAGGTTCCCCTCCCATTTTCCTTCCTGATCCCAACCGGCCAAAAAACCAATCGATGAGTTCAGAGCGCACCTTCTTTCCCCCCCCCCCCCCCCTCTTCACCTTACCCCTTGGCCTTAAATATGTCGGGCGGTTGGGGTGTTTTAGGTTCGCGTTGAGGTGGTGCAGGCACAGCCCGCGGTGATCACGTGTCAACTCGGCGTGGGCGAGGCGAGCGGAGAGCGTGGCGTCGGGTGGTCAATCGCGGGTGTAATTGAGCGCGGGAGGCGAGAAGTCATCGGGGCGTAATACAGTCGGATGTCCCGTCGCATTTAATACCGTATCACTACCCCCTCGAAAAACCACTCTTGCGGGCCGGGCCTCGGGGGTAGTAGATGGCGTTGAAACCCGGTTGCAAACAAGTTGCGGTTAAGGCCTAGATCCAGAGTTACGCTTGTGACATAATTGGTGAATCACCATGCGAGGATAAAGGTCGGCGCGCTCGAACCAGAAAACCAATGGTGAGGCGCTCGAGACTATATGTCGACGCCGTTCGGGATAAAGGTCGAGGCCCGCTCGAGACCAAAAACCAATGGTGAGCCGCTCAAGACCATGATCTGAAACCATTATTGGGATAAAGGTCGAGGCCCGCTCAAGACCGGGAAAACCAATGAGTGAGGCCCGCTCAAGACCGTATAGCAGAATCGTTAGGGATAAGGGGTCGAGGCCCGCTCAAGACCCGGAAAACCAATGGTCGAGGCCCGCTCAAGACCATATAACCGAACCGCCGTTCGGGATAAAGGGTTGAGGCCCGCTCAAGACCCGGAAAGCCAATGGTCGAGGCCCAGCTCGAGACCGTATAGCGAACCACCGTTCGGGATAAAGGGTCGAGGCCCGCTCAAGACCATGTAACCGAACCACCGTTCGGGATAAAGGGTCGAGGCCCGCTCAAGACCATGTAACCGAACCGCCGTTCGGGATAAGGGGTCGAGGCTCGCTCAAGACCCAGAATACCAATGGTCGTTGGGCCGTTTCGAAAACCGTTCGCGCTAGTGCGGTTGCGGGAATCGAGGGGTCGATGACGTGCCGTGCAAGTTCCCCGCCTGGGGGATGGACACGTCACGTCCTCTTTAATATCGCGTCGACGTTTGGACTGCCCGATGCGATGCCGTTGGATGGTATGCTTGCGGTGGACATCTGCCGCCCACTTGGAGCGAAAGGGTGAGGCCTTTTTCTTTAAATAGCGCGCGACACTTCACCACTTTTTATCAGCGGGGTTTTTCTGTCTCTCGAGTCCTGCCGTTGTCTTCCTCCGAGTTTTCTTCCTTGGCCCTGGTGTCTCTTGCCATCCTCCAGTCGATCCCATCCGTTGTAGGTCAGTGCACGATGGCTCTTTCTTCCACCTCTTCCTCCTCTACTTCTTCCTCCTCCTCCCCTTCCATCACTACTCGTGTCGTTGCCTCCCCACCATCTCCTCCTTCAAACCATTCCTCAGATGGGGAAGCGGCGCGTGCGCTAGAGGCCATAATGTGGCCGCACGACCAAGATTCCACCCTGGATGAGTCCTCGTGAGATCCTCGGGCGCTCTGACATCCGGAGGAATACATCCTTCGCGGCCCCGAGCGGCGGCAGCGAGCCGATCCGGTTCCCAAGGGCTTTGCCACGACTCTCGGCGCCCTAGAGGCGGCTGCGTCTCCCCTACATCCTGTCATGCCGTGTCCTGCATATCTACGTGGCGGATCTCGCCTTCACAAATAACACCCAACTCTTGGCGATATTTGGTGGCTTTCTGGGAATGCCATTACGCCGATATCACCCGACCATGACCTTTTCCTCTCATGTTTTCGCCTCTTCAAGGGGTCGGGGGGATATTTCCTCGCTGCCCGGGCGGGGTTCCGAGTTAGCGGTGCCCCCACCAATAACAAAGGGTGGAAGAGGCGCTTCTTCTTCGTCCGGTGCGAGAAAGACTGGGGTTTCGGGGTTCGGTGGTCCTCGAGGACCATTGATAACACAACCCCAAAGCTCAACGCCGAGGAGCGTGCACACCTCGAGAAGGCGAGGTGATTCTTCCCTCTTCGCAAGCCATCCGCAATATGTGAACAATGGCTTGCGAGCGGGCTTAAGCGCGTTCTCGGGGTAAGTTATCAACTGTTTTCGTTTTGGGATCAACGCCACTTTCGTCTCTGGCGATCTTTATTTCGCGAAATGGTGAACTGCGATCATTCCATGGTGCGGGCACTCCGGCGAGCTCGTCCGCGCGCCCGGTATCCCGGCGGCGGGGTGATTCCCAGCGGGCGGTGAAGGAGGGCGCCCAGAAGAGGTCAAGGCGAAGGGCGTGGTGGACCTCGTCTGGCCGTGGCTCTTCCGAGAGAAGCGGCCGTCGTCGGAAGCATCCGCCCGGCCAAGTCTTTGGGCCCGGCCAGGTGGCCGGGAAGAGCTGCGTCCGGCCATGAAGGATGCATGTCGGATCCCAGCGAGATCAGCCCTTCCTTTCCCGTGTAATGGGCGAGGTCCCTCCCGGGGGGACGAGCGACCCTCTGGTGGCCCGGTGGGGTGGATTGTCCCAGGGGGACAAAGTGTGGACTGGGGGAAACCCTTTGGCCACCTATCTCTGAGGGGCGCTTCATCCCGACATGGCTCGGGATTTATATACGCTCCCCTCTGAGGCTCTTATTGCCAAATCGGCCAAGTCGGTGCTGTGGGTAAGCATCGTCTCGCGCATCTCTTTTTTGGGTAAAACATCGTCCATCATTATTTACTGTTCCCCTTTTGTGCAGAATCTCCACTACACCACGACCTTGATCGACCGGGTCCACGGCCTGGTCGGCTCGTAAGCGGGCTCGTGGCCAACCTCGATTTCGCCGCCCGGTGGAGGAGGCCAGCGGGAGTCGGACCAGGCGGTTCTTTGCGGCGGCGTGGCGGCCGATATAGGCGCCGAAGTGTCGCGCTGACCGAGCTCGAGGCCGTCGGCATCGCGAGCCAACTGCGAAGCTTCTCGGACGGAGAGGTTGGAGAACCGTCTCCGCCGCGAAGGAGGCCTCGAATTGGCGGCGGCGACCTGAGCGAGGCAAAGGCCGCCCGGAGGCCCTCGCGGCGAAGGCAGCGGCCGAGAGGGACCGGGAGGCGATCGAGCGGTATAAGAAGTCGGAGGGCTTCCTTCTCGGCCTGGACCGGACGGGTAGGGTATCCTATGAATATGGATACAAGGTTGCCCTGGCTCGGTTCCGAGCGTGCCCTCCGGGTTCCACAGTCGAGGAGGATCCCTTCACATCCCGCCTCGAAGACCAGGGGGCGGGCATGCCCGACGAAGTCCCCTTTGATGACCTCAGGGGCTCTTGAGGACTCCTTGTCTTTTTTCTCTTTTGGAGGGTCTTCCCTCACCTTTTTTGTATTACTATTTTTTCCTCTCTAGGGGCTCGTTTTGTACTTCAAAACTTTGGCAATATAATTCCAAATTTGACAAGTTGGCTTCTATAACCTGAATCCAATGCTAGCACTTCTGTTTTGTCTTTGCAGTCTTTATAAAAACTTTAAACAAAATATTTCTTGAGGTTCTGGATGTTCCAGGTCCTCGGTACTTTGTCTGACATAGTGCGAGTCGGAGCGTGCGGTCGGACAACCTTGGTAGCTGGTAGGGGCCTTCCCATTTAGGTGCAAGCTTGCCCCTTAGCGGCGGGGTCACTTACCTCGCCTTGCGCGATGCAGTCTCCCATCCAGGAAGTCGAGGCGTACCCTCTGTTATAGTTTACGGCGACACTTGATTGTATGCTAACATCTTTAGGTGCGCGTCGGCCTGCGCTCCTTCGAGCGAGTCTAGACCGGCCCGAACTCCACTGAGTCGAGTTGACTCTTCATAGTTTTCTACCGGAAGGTCGGAATGACCAACTCGGACGGAGAACCGCCTCCGCGCGAGCGCCCGGGTGTATGGGGACTCGCCCGAGGCCGTTTTCGGGGTTGTCCGCAAAGACCATAGGATATTCGGTAGCTCGTCGACCCAGCTTGATCGGGCTTCCAGAGTTCTTTTCTTGAGCCCATGAAGGATAGATCGGTTGGTTACCTCGGCGAGCGTTGGTGCGAGGTGGGCCACGAGCTAAACCTCAAGCGGATCCGATAACTCGCGCGAAATTCCCTAAAGCGTTGGAAAACTGGGTGCCGTTATCGGTGATGATAACGTTAGGAAGGCCGAATCGGGTCACAATGTTTTTCCATACGAACTGTTCGACCCGTCCGGCCGTAATGGTCGCCAGCGGCTCGGCTTCCACCCACTTGGTGAAATAATCGATTCGCACGATGATATATCTCCGTTGGCCGGACGTTGGGGGAAATGGCCCCAAAAGGTCCATCCCCCATTGCGCGAAGGGCCAGGCGCAATCCATGGAAGTGAGTGGGACCGCGGGAAGCCGCGGGGCCTGGGCCTGGTGCTGGCATGTGTCGCACCGCCGCATAAAAGCCCTGGCGTCTCGGTGCACGTGGGCGATGTAGCCTTGGCGTAGTATCTTGAAGGCCAAAGTTCGGCCACCCATATGCTCCGCGAGTCCGCGTGGACTTGGCGAGAATTATTTCGCCTCGTCGGGATCCAAGCATCGTAAGAGAGCGAGAAAATGACCTTACGTAAGCGATCGCCAATTTCGCAGTACCACGCTTGGGTTCGGCGGAGCCGGCGCGCCTTGATGTCGTCTTCAGGCAGGATGCCCTCGCGCTTGTATCTCTGCATCTCCTGTATCCACGTGAGCGAAGACGTCTGGACTCCGAGGTCCCCTACCCCCGTGGTGGCCACCGACTGGTGCGTGAGCTCCTCGACCTCGGGATGTTCCTTGGGTTCGGCTCCCGAGGCTAACTGCGGTGGTCCGCGCTCGTTGCAGGACACAGGCACTCTAGATAAAGTGAAGCGAGAAAAGTTAGAGTGCAGGTTTTACCTCGGTTAGGTATTTTGACATGGTCGGGTCCCGCGCCCGATATTCTCCGCCGACTTGTTCGGCAACCGATTAGAAGTCCGTGAGAACATGGTGCTCTCGGTGCATCTCAGCGAGGCCCGCCAAGAGTGCCGTACTCGCCTCGTTGTTTGTGGCCTCGAAGCGAAGCGGAGAAGGCGCTCGAAAGAGCGTCCTCGGGGTCCTCGGGATAAGTCTGCTCGGCACCTCGAGCTAGATGACCCGTCTCGTGCGGGACCAGTCTTGATAAACTTGCTCCGCTTTCCGTTTCCGGTGGGTTAACTCGAGATGAAATCGGCGGGGCACAGGCTTTGATGGCGTTCTCGGTTTATAATGGAGATCGAAACTCGGATAGCTCCACCACCATTTTAGGAGGCGCCTGCCACGTCAAACTTAGAAAGAACTTGGCGCGGGGTTGGTCGGTCATTACCTCGATCGTATGGGCACGGAAATAGGCGTAGCTTCGAGCCGCCGAGGATAGCGCTAATGCCAACCTTTCGATGGGGGTGCTCGGCCACGAGGACATGGCGGTGTAATAAACCGGATGCTATTTTTGGAGGCTTCTTTTACGGCCGCAGAGCTCACGGCGTGTCGAGGCGCGCGGTAGAGGCAAAGTTTTTCGGCGTGAACAGGGTAAAGGCGTGGGAGTGCGGATAGGTGCTGCTTCAGGTGCGCGAAGGCTTCCTCGCATTCCGCGTCCACCGGAAGTTCTTGGATCTTCGGGACCGGAAGAAAGGAAGACACTTATCTCCCGATCGGGACAAAAACCGGGACAAAGCTGCTATCCTCCCGTTAAGGCATTGCAGCTCCTTCATCGTTCTTGGCGATCTCATGTTGACGAGGGCTTGGATCTTTTCCGGGTTGGCATCAATTCCCCTCTCGTGTATGATGAATCTTAGGAACTTTCCTGATGTTACGCCGAAAATACACTTGGCTGGATTAAGGCGCATTCCATATCCCCTTAACGTAGCGAATGTCTCCCTCAGGTCGTCAAGGTGTGCGGCTCCTGTTTGACTTTTCACAATCATGTCGTCGACATAGACTTCCATGTTTCACCCTATCTGGTGGGCGAATATCTTATTCACCGTCCTTTGGTAAGTGGCCCCAGCGTTCTTTAATCCGAACGGCATAACCTTGTAAAAATAAGCTCCTTGGGGTGTGTGGAAGGTTGTATGTTGCTGATCCTCTGGTGCCATCCGGATCGGTTTATGCTTGGAGTAGGCATCCATGAAGGAGAAGCGGGCATGCCCGCGGTTGAGTCGACCGGTGATCGATCCTAGGCGAGGAAGCGGATCCTTCGGGCAAGCACGATTTAGATCGGTGTAGTCGACACACATCCTCCGGCTTCCATTAGGCTTCTTTCACGAGAACTACATTGGGCGACCATTGGGGTACGACTTCCTCGATGAAGCCGGGCGCCAGAGTTTATCCACCTCATTTGCATAGCTTGTTGGCGCTCGAGCACGAGTCAAGTCTTTGTCTCAGCGGCGGCGGTCGGAAATGCTCGGTGATGTTGAGAAACTTCCGGTCGATCCGGGAGGTCGGCGATCAAGCGAAGCGTCGGCATTCTCTTGGAGAGGCTAATGAGTTGAGCTGTTATTCGGTTCGTCTAGATCGAACCGATCGGCCGTCCGGTCGGGGCGGTCATCCGCGGAGCGTTGATTGCGGCCGTCGGCTCGGGATCTTGAGTCGGGTGTCGCGACCAGCGGGTCTTGAGGGCGATTCGGCCTCTTTCTCTTGGCCGGGGAGATCGCGGTCAAGTAACACCGATTCTGGATTCACAGGATCTCCGGACTTCCCGACTCGGGCTGGTCGGGAACTTAGGTCGGTGGTATGTAGAAATAATCGCCCTTAACCTATTGAGAGTGGGCGGCCCGGGATGGCGTTATGCAGCGGTGGGAGATCGACCACGGAAAGGTCACCAACATTGTTTTTGTCTTGGAGAGTCAGAGAGTTAAAGCGGGGTGGCCGCACCTCGCGGCGAATCGAATCGCGGTGAATCCGGTGAGCGCCGAGCGTAGAGGCTTCAGGGCCTCCTTTGGTAATCCCAACTTCAAGAAGGCGTCGAAGTATAGGATGTCGGCCGAGCTGCCAGTGTCGATCATGATTCTTCTAACTTGGGCATTGGCTATTCGGGCCGATACCACGGTAGCGTCATCGTGCTCGAAACTCCCAAGCCCTCAGGGAAAGTGATTTACGGCTCGAAGGGGAGTGGTATTCCCGATCGCGGCGGCCGCGGGTGTAAGCTTTTACCGTCGAGAGCCTATGCCCTCGGGGCGGGTCCCCAATAATTACGTCGATGTGTTGCTTGACGCGGGGGAGGTTCCGCGGGCGTTGGAGGTATTGGTCTAAGTGTCCTCTCGGATCGGCTCCTCGATTTGCGCTTGGCTCGTGGCATTGCTGCGTATGCGTGCCCGTTCTGCGATGGGCGGTATGCTCCGGGTATGATCGGCCAGCTCTCGTCGGCCCCTCATCGGGCGGGGAGGCTTGAGCATTCCCCTTTCCTTTATCTGGAGAAATATTTGCATCCGCGACGCGTTCAAGGGGGGAGGTGGCAGCCCGGACGCGTATTGGTCGGGATGCCCCGTCTGGCGTCCCTGGTGTGGGGACTGCCGCCTGGTCGTCGTTCCCGCTCGGGCTGGCGTCGAACGCCCCCTTAGACGTTCTTCCTTTCTTCCCGACATCCAAGTTTCGGCCGCCACATCTTTGGTTCGCCGTGAAACATTTCGCGATGGACACGAGTCGCTCCACGAGACCAACAAAACCTTGAGGTCGACCCTATCATAAGCGCGTGCGAAGGGTGGCGTCGAGATAACCCTCGTACCTCCATGGTAAACCGTCGTACAAAGTGGGAAGGGTTCATCCTCATACGCTTCAAACCCGGGAGGCGCGACCGAGGCTTGGACCGTGACGCCGGAAATGTAGCTCGAAGTCCTTGGCGAGCTGTTCGAAAAACGTTATCGTCCTGCTTTTTAAAGTCTTTGTACGAACGCGTGCGAGCCCTTCGGCGTGGTGGGAGCGCTCGGCACATCGGGGCGTCAGGAGTTCCATATAGGGCCATCCCGAGCTCGAAAGCGGCGTGGTGCGGGATCGGCTCCATCGTAAAGGTCGATGGTGGGAGGCGAAAATTCAAAGGGCGGGTATTCCGTATGTCGGTGTGACAGGGACTCCCGGTGAGGCTCCTCCCTTTGCTCCTCTTTCGACTTACGGGCGTCCTTTGCACCTCGTCATCCGGTATTTGGGAAATAAAGCGGTGAGCTCGGAATAAATCCGTCGAATCAGGGACAGCCTCGGGCTCGGGGCGAGATACCAGTTTTCGAGAACCGGGTTCGTCTAGGACCGGGTGGGACGCTGGGGAAGACGGTGCCGTGGGGGGCGCCTCATGAGCCCGGGGGGAGGGTCCGGGTCTCTGGTGGCTCGGCCCTCTCGTTCCCTGAAGCAGATGAGGGCAGCGGCACGGGCGGCGTTGCTAGAGCTTCGGACACTGTTGGGATAGGTCTGAAAGGCCTCCGTGGTGGCCCGGGGAGGAGGCGGAGAAACCCGCCCGGTGGGTGGAGTCGAGTCGTTAAGCAGACTCGATAGCGCTCACGAGGTCGCGGCGGGATCGTCCCTCCGAGTGCGGAGGAAAGGGGGCTTCCGGTGGCGCCCCTCGGTGCGACCTTTCGTCCATGTGGTCGGGAGCACGTGAGCGATCTTCGGCAGGCCTCCTTCTGGCGCCAATCTGTTGGTACTGAAACAACTTTTCACCGTGACCACTGGGGCGTGCGGCGGAAGTGCAGGGATCGAGTCGTCTTAGTAGGTTCGGGCTCGTCGATCACTCCTGCTCGATTGGGTCGGCGGGGTGGCCGATGTCGGAGAGCAGTACTGCCTGGCGGGTCGGAGGGTGCTCCGCCCGACCCCTCCGACGCTCAAGTCAGCCTTGGTCCCGTAGGTTCCCCTCCCACTTTCCTTCCTAATCCCAGCCGGCCAAAAAACCAATCGATGAGTTCAGAGCGCACCTTCTTTCCTCCCCCCCCCCCTCTCTTCACCTTACCCCTTGGCCTTAAATATGTCGGGCGGTTGGCGTGTTTCCAGTTGCGTCTGAGGGTGGTGCACGGGCCTGGCTTCGCAGGCTGATGCCGTGGTCAACTCAGCATGGACGCGAGGCGAGGCAGATGAGACGTGACGTCGGGTGGTCAATCACGGGTGTAATTGAGTACAGGAGGGGCGAGGACGTCATCAGGACGTAATACACAGGTCCGGATGTCACGTCACATTTAATACCCATATCATGTACGAATCAAAGAAACGCATGCCCATCTCGCGCTTCAAATGCGGCTCGATTTCAGCTCCATGTTCTGCTCTTTTAGATACGACTAGCTACAATATGCATTCAGACAATATGGTTCAATGGATCGTTCGTCTCCTAAGCAAAGGTCGGTCGACGACGACGACGATCGTGAGGACGTAATGGAGGAGGAGGTGGTGCGAAATATTGATCCATGTAACGATGCTACGCATGTACTCCGGTGCCTCTTCCGTGCATGGAGTCGGTACTCACCGCGTCTCCTCCTTCCCAAAAGCTTTGTTCGACGGCATGGGAGTACTCGATGTCTCACCAAGCTCATCGTGGTCTCAAATGAGTCTTTACATTGTCACCCAAAGCTTAGAAGTAATTAATCGATACTAATGTCAAATAACATATATATATATATATATATATATATATATATATATATATATATATATATATATAACCAGAAGGAGACCTTGTCGTCTCCTCTTAATAATTACGTTTAATTTTGCGTGTCCTCCGTAATCATTACGATTATTGTTGAACTGAAACGGTCACCGATCGACGTGACGAATTAGCCTAGTTCGTTCGTCGATGCTCCAGAGGGTGTCCCGACTTAGTTCGTGGCTGATGCGTTTCTTTAAGCGCTCAGCACCCGTAAAAATGCATGAGTCGAATTTGATCCTAACTTAGCCCCTCCGACGATCAAGTTAGTGTGAGTGAATGATCTCCCCCCTATTGAAGTCGGGCGGGAGGTTTTTATACACATGCACGGGGTAGATGGTGCGTACCTTAACTCAAATGGTGGTTGGCTCGTACGGGATGGCGTCGTTCAGAATGGTATTGTGCAGTCGTCCCGGGCTTTCTAGGGGAGGCAGCCTCGTATGGCATCAGCCTGAGCCTTTAGCGATGAGCTACTTCGTGTTGTTTCGTCCTGGGCTTTCAGAGGGAGGCAGCGCTGTATAGCATCGTCCCGGGCCTTCGGGGACAGGCTGTTCCATATTGTTCCGTCCCAGACTTTCGGGGACGAGCTGCTCCGTATAGCTCCAAGTGATGTGGAGGTGTTGTCGCTTCCAACCCAAAGTGGTGGGTCGAACATAGCATCGCACGTGAATCGTGCCTTCGTGTTGACACGTCCGCTGACTACTATCACGTGCCAGAATATTTCCTATCAATAATCTAAGTCCACTTGTATAAATCAGCCTGCACTGGTACGGTAGCCGACATACCGCTACTGTTACAATCATACCACGTTCTCGCCATTCCTTGGCCCATAACCACCACCACTCTCTCTCTCTCTCTCTCTCTCAGCTCTCTCCAATCATTTGGAGCGAGCACCGCCACGTCCATCGACCGATTCCCCATCGCTCATCTATCTGCAGGGTTTTCTCAAATCGCCGCAGTCCTTGCCGGATTCCGGATCGCTTATCCTGATAGTCTCCTGCTGCGCCACGATCTCCGCGACCACGGCCCCCTTGTGCGCCTGCTGATCTCCCTGTCGGCCTCCGATCAGAAGGTTCGACGCGTATGTTTCTCTGCTTGAATCATCATCCAATCCGAGTGGATGATTTGGTTTTCTCGATGATGACCGGAGTTCGGGTATAACTATGTTGGGGGAAAAGGGAGCATTCTCGTTTTCTTCTGTTTCAGATAGCTTCTTAAATGCAGAAAGATCGGTTCGTCATGTCGGCTTGCGACATTGCATTTCCCTCTAGATAGATGGTAGGTGATGGCGGCATAACCGACTTTGTCGATCGCGCAAAGAAGGCAGCGGATTCCTTTTTCCACGGAAGGAGGCAGATCGAAGGCTGACCTGAGGTGTCTAAGAAGCGTCGGCCACCTGGAGCGGTTGTAAAGATGACAGTGGATTCTGGTCCGGCTGCGGAGCCTGGAGCTGCCGCTAATGTGTCACCCGAGAAGGATCGGGCAGGCAACGGTGACTTTGCCTGTGGAGGATGGAAAAGGTCAGTTGGCGATCAACGCCTTGAATCCTCTTATCCTTCGGGCATTTAATTTAATTTAATTGCTAGTAAATGCTCAAATGTTCAGCCTCTTTTGCAATAGATTCTCTCGTGTCAATTTCTTTTGGGAAGATCTCATGCTTGCAACATGGTAGGTGAGTAGAACTGCCAAATGCATGTCGCCTGAAACATATCCTTGACTGTGGGTACTCGGTGGTGCTTGGTCTGCAGCAATGTGTGGTACAAGAAATTAAAACTCGTCGACGCTTGCTTTAATTATAGGCCTTTTTAGTTTGATTCGTTGTCCTTTTATCATGTTCGATACAAGTTTGTGTTTTTGGTAAGATGGAGGATGATTCGTTGTTCCTTTATCAAAACGAGATCGTTGTGATGAGATGCATGCAGGTGGGGACTGTTGTTGCCTTTTTCCCTATAGAAAGAATGGAAGAAAGCAGTAAAATCCACTAGTTTTTGTGTAGCTCTGGCCTTGTTCCTTTTATTATCTGTACATGGAACGTTTCCCTTTTTCCTATTGGTCAGAGACAATTACATACAGAACAAGGGGAGGTTCTTGATCCATGTAATGGTTTTAAGTCGTAACTGTCCTGCCACTTTTTGTAGATAAGTCGATCTGCAGTGTATTAATGATCTTGAGACATATTGTTGCAAGATGCACGCCTGATAAATAGCAGTTTTCCTCTGATGAACAAATGGAGAAAGAGCTGAGTGTTTTTCTCTTATTATGTGTGTTAAATGAATTTTACTAAAGAACATTGAAAGGCCTTTTATTTGAAATAATAAAAAACAGTGGGTAATGGTCGTTAGTCAAGGCATTCTCTTCTCTCTTCTCTTTCTAACTAGAGGGAGCTGACATTTGGTTTCACTAGTGTGATTACCCTAATAAGTAGAGCTCAACCATGAAAAAATTGCCATATAGCCAATACCAAATAGTTGAGAACTATGACTTCTTTGTTGTTACTATTTTATTCTTTGGTCATGGGTGGTGATAAAGTTGTACCAACGAACCATGAGTCTCCTGGACTTAGAACTGTGCATTATGGCTGAACTGGAAAGAAGAAGAAGAATTTCCATGGTCGAGCTGTTCTGAAAACTCAGTAGAACATTTGAACATCGTTTGTTTATTAATTTATCTCAAGGCTTGGCCTTACGGGTCATTGGACTTGTTTGCAGTGAGGATGGAAGTTTAACTTGTGGATACTCTAGCTTCAGGGGAAAAAGAGTCAGCATGGAGGACTACTGTGATCTAAAATCAACTAAAATTGATGGGCATACAGTTAATCTTTTTGGAATATTTGATGGTCTGGTATTCTTTCCGGTAATCTCCATTTCTAAATGTCTTGAGTATGAAATGTCTCTATCTCAGAGACAAATTGGTGTTGCAGGACATGCTGCTGAATATTTGAAGGAACACTTATTCGAGAACCTCATGAGGCACCCACAATTCATGTCGGACACAAAACTTGCAATAAGTACTAACAGACTTGTGAAATTACTTGGTGCTTTTATAGCTTTTTTGTGTTGTTCTTTTTTTTTTGTCTCCGGTAAACCTTTTCAATTTGGGATTTTCATGTCAATTCTCAGGTGAAACATATAAAAAAAACTGATTCAGACTTTTTAGCTGCTGAAAGCAATACTTCCAGAGATGATGGTTCTACAGCTGTTTTGATTGGCAAAAACTTATATGTAGCTAGTGTTGGAGATTCACGTGCTGTAATATCAAAAACAGGAAAAGGTGATTTTTCGATCTTGAACTCTTCCACTTTCCTTTTTTAAATGATAGTGCAGCTCTGAGTTCCATCCTCCTCCAGCCAGCATGTAGGATGCTGGTTTACTACTGCCAGTAGGCTCATATAAAGGCACTGATAAGTGGCCTTGTACATGACCCAGCATGGCAAGGCTATGCTTCTGCAATCTTGAAAGTACTAGATTTGGTTTTGGTGTTTTGACTCTTTGCCATGTCATTATACCAACTACTTGTGCCTTGATCTAAATGTTGGAACCTGGTGAAGCATGATTTGAACACTTAATCATCCATGTACAGTCTCCGGGCATGTTGAATATTGGCCACATATGTGTTTTGGATTTCTAATTAGTCTTATTTTTAATGATGCATGCACACACTTATTTGGTTCAGTGATGAGGATTGCCATGCTTTTGTTTCCAGTAAAAAATCATCATGCTTCCCATGAGATACAGATAGTAGAATAACACACTGCCTAAATTATACAAAAAATTATCTCAAACAGAAAATAAAAGATAAAATTTCTGCGTGTGCAATGCCCATGCTTGTATATCTCAAACATAAAATAGAACATAGCATATCCTACTTTTCTCATATTAGTTATATCACTGCATACATTTTGCACTGTGTAGGTGTTACATGTCCATGCTTCACATGTAAGAACTCTACAAAATCAGAAACATGATCCTGTGATTGTTGAGCTAAAATACAATGTTTATGAATTATTTATAAAAAAAAATGAATTAGTAAGTGCAAACAGAAAGTAAAGGTTACAAGTTCGTAGATTGTATAATTAGGTAGATATCTTGTATGCATTTAGTGGCTCTAGGTTCTGCAGCATATCAAGTTTACATGCTTGTAGACTGAGGCCAATGAGATCGTTCGCCACAATGTTTCCATGACCACTTTGTTCTTTCATAGTTCAGTTTCCTTTTTCTCTGTGTCTCCTGATTTTTATCATGTCATGTGCCTACACTTCCAAAGCGGTTGAAATTAATGAGTTACTCATTAAGTATCATACTCCAATATTCTTGGTTGTAGCAATTCCTCTCTCTGATGATCACAAGCCAAACAGAAGTGATGAGCGCAAGAGGATCGAGGATGCTGGAGGTGTTGTCACGTGGACCGGTAAGTCTCAAAATTCTGAAAATGCTCGCCTTTCTCGTCAAGATGAATGCTATAGCAGTTTTTCCGTTCAAAGCTTTTTGCATCAAGCACAATTTCTTGACATAAGAATTAGATATTAGCACAGAGGTTGACCTTCTTTTGTGATGCAATATTTCTCTTTTATGCTTCTGCTTTGACTGGGATCGTAGCTGATGGATGAGAAATTTGCTCCATATTTGGAGATGACATGATAACCAACAAAAGAATACATTGACCATTGGAGTAGAGAAGTAAATCGCATAGCATATGGATGGCCATTTGGATGGATAAATTATTGCTTTTTCTCGTTAAAATTTGTTCGTGGTAAGTAATCGTATGGTTGTGTCTTTCCTCCAAACTAATTGCATTTGATGTTATAGGGGGAAACGGGTGGCATTTGGATCGTGCAACACGAGCTGTTTCTTCTTTTAATTGTGGGCACATTTACTTCCTAGGCACTTGGGAGAGTTGGAGGCATATCGGCAATGGCACGAGCCTGAGATTCAGGTATTTTTGGCGCGCTTAGCAACTCAGCTCAAACTCTTTTTTTCATGACGAACCTATGAACTCATTTTGATCTTTGAAAGACTATTATTATCGGTTCTGCTATTGTTTCTTGATAATGGTGCATGATTTTTGATTTGCATCGGAGCACTATTTATGAAATGTTCTACAAGAAGCTCGCATACTGTATGTTCCAGAATTCTCTGGTGCTTCATGTAGAAAATTACACGCATGCAGTTGCATATTACGGCAAACTCCGTTGGCAAGTTGTCTCGTGTCGGATTATTTGTCAGGAGCAAGTGGTGGACGAAGAATTGGCATTTCTGGCCTTGTTGGCTAGTGACGACGGGCTGTGGGATGTGGCAGCAAATGAGGTTTAGATTCTCCCCCTCTCTTCGATCCAATTACTTGATGTATCTCGTTTTACTCGACGTTATTAGATCGATCAGCTCAGTTATGATCGCAAGTAAAGAACAAGTTCTCGTGTGTTCTTAAATTTGAAGGACTTTTGTTTGGCTCACCAACTCTTGCAGACGACATTTCATGCATCGTGGTCAGATTCCACCACGACAAGCTCGACGAAGAATCGGCTTGGTTTACAGGGAATAGGCGGTGCTGAAGTAACATGCCGTGACATTCCCGCACAGTATCTGCCAAACCTCGGCGTTGGACGCGGCGACGTAGCGCGGCGTCTTGAACTGGCTCATGGCGCCCCCCAGGCGGATGTAATGATCCGAGATCTGCTGGAACGTTCCCCGGCGAACCACGCGGAGCTCCAGAGCCCCGATGGCGCCCGCCTTCCTGGATCCCACGTACCCGGCGTCGACGAAGGACAGGTCCATGCGGTTGCAGCAGCCGCGGAGAACCCCCTCCGCCGCCTCGGAGCACAGCTCCCAGAACACCACGTAGTGGCCGATCTCCGTCGACGCGTCCACGTGGCTCGTGAAGTCCACCACCTCCAGCCTTTCCTCCGCCAGCAGCCTGCCCGCCGCTTCCACCGCCAGCTGCAGATCCTTCTCGGTGTTCTTGTCGATGTTGATGCTCAGCGTTAGGCCGCTTCTGCACACGAATTGGAGCTCCGGCGTGGAGTTGCGAAACCCGGCTATCCTCACGATGTCTCCCAGCCTGTATCGATACAAGCCTGCCACGAGATCCACAGTGAGTGCCACGGACACGAAGACGAGGAGGAGGAAACGAAGGAGCAAAGAGACACCGATACCTGAAAAATTGGTGACGACGACTTCATACTGTTTGCCGACTTCGACTTGGGTCAGGCCCACCGGCCGGGCCTCGGGTCTCTCCAGGGGGATGAACTCGTAGTAGCCGATGTTAGGAAGCACCGCAAAGGTGGCCTGCTCGGGGGGCAGACTGGGGTTGACGTTGGCACCGATCCATCCCTCCGACGAGCCATAGTCAGCGCTCATGAGGGGCAGGCCTCCCGCATAATGCCTTAGCTTGTTCAGGTACGGCTCCATGGATCCCGTCATGATGCCATAGACGTACTTGGCATTGGGCCACAGCTCCGGGATCACGCCACACCAGTCGCTCAGTCTCGAACACTTGCTGTGTATGGAATCCGCCAGGCCGGGGTTGGGGCTTAGAAGCTTAGAGACGGCCGCACGCATGGCCGGGACGGTGACTCTGCTCGACAGAACGCCTTCTCTGATGTCCCTGCAAAGTTCCTCCCACACCTGCTCGAACGTTCGGAAAGCATGAACGAGGCTGTGCGCGAAGGTGGAGGACACGATCTGGACCTCGTCGGAGCAGATCAGCCCGCACAGCAGGTGGCAGTACAGTGACTGCCGGCAGTCTGGCCCAAATATAACCTCGTCGGGACTGCAACATTGCGATCGGATGTCCTCCATGGTGTGCTTGAACTGTTCGCTCCGGTACACGTTGGTCGTCGCCGTCGTGGCGGTGAGGCCCCCTTTGGTTTTCGCCTGCTTGCTGCCGTAAATGAACTGCAGAGCTTTCCCGCTGCCGATTGGATACTCTCTGCGAACACAACGCTCGATCATGTGAAGAAGAAGAAGAAGAAGAAGAAGAAGAAGAAGAAGCTTAATGTGTTCGAGCTCCCTACCGGTTTCTGAAGGCAAAGGAGGTCCGATATATCTGCATCGTGGAATGGATTAGCGCATCATTGAACGGCAGCAGCTTGGGTTTCCCTTGTGTGGTGCCGGAACTGTGGCGAGCAGACCAAGCTTCTCAAATGTTAGCAAGACCAGGCACCGTAGCATCAAAAAGAGGCACGCGGAGGTCCAAAAGCATCACCTGAGCGAGATGGAAGTTACAGGCTTCCCGGTTAGAACCGGAGAAGTATCTCCGTCGGCAATCCTCTGGATGTAAGGCTCCAAATCGCTGTGAGTGACCAAAGGGATGCGAGACTTGAAGCTGTCGGGGTCGGTTCTTCCTCCCAGGCCAAAGTTGCGCAGGTACTCTGCTTCGCCATTTTGTTCGAGAATCTCCCGAAGAGTCTCCCTCTGGAGCCGGCCGGCGTCCTCGGTCAGCGCTTCGAATTCGTCTATCACACTTGCGTGGCCGGAAGCTCTCATCTTCTCGACTAGTATCGGCGGACTCGGAGGAGGAAACCTGCACAGTCGGTGCTGGAAATGAGGAACAGGTTGAAGAGGCAAATAAGAAAGAAAGAACAAGGAACATAAAAGCTCTCACCTTTCTCCGTCTCGCCTCCCTGCTGCTCTGGGTGAAGAGGAGCGGGGGAAGCTTCCGTATTTATAGCGCGAGCATCGGGAAGCATTTGTAATCGAGTGATGAGCAGAGGAGGGATCGAATCATTGAATGCTGTCCGCGGACATGGACGACAGCGGTGGGCTCGGAACCCAAAATGCGCACCGCAACCTCCATTTTGAGCCACGGAGACCCGCTGACGACATCGAATTGGGGACTCCATTAAGTTTACTTTTCTCGACTCTGCTGCTGTCATGAACAATGGTTCAACTAATACGAGCCAAAACTAAATCATAAAGAACCAGAAGAAAGATTCTGAAGCAGTCCGATCCGTGGGAGGATGAAACCACAGCCACAATCATCCCAAATGGAGTAGTCTTTTGGCTTCCCAAATGAACTTAGTCGCACGTGCTCTATATTGGACCAAAAAAAGGATGATGACCGATCACGACAGCATATAAAAGCACAAATGTAGGTATGCATTCGTGGACTTGTGCGTGAGACGTTTGTGGACAAGTCAAGAAGGTCAATAGCGACAGCATAGCAATGGCTCCGCACCACTGTCGAGAGTCAGCGTCTTCCATGGAGAAGCCAGTACCTTCATCACCATCACTTGCAACGTTTGATTCATGTCCCAATTCCTACTCGGTCAATGATGCACATGAATTCATACTAAAAAAAATGCGCGTTTTTGTTTCTTCTTGTTGCTCGGAACCTGGTTCGCTTTTCCGAGCACGCAGTGCTTGTCATTCCTCCTGCTATCTTTTCGGCGGTGGGCTGCGATGTAGCCCTCACGCTTCTGATCTCGACAGGAGGCGGCAGGAAGAAAGAAGGTAGCCCTACGTTCTTGTAGTGGAGATAAGTCGAATGATGTACTTCCAACGTGCTGCTATTCAAGTCTTCCGCTCCTGATCTCGACAGGAAGAAGTGAGCAGAAAGAAGGTGACCCTGAGTTCTCAGAACAGAAAAAGTCGGCGCCGCTATACACAACTTGCACCGAGGAAGAAGAAGACAAGCGCTGGGGACTCCATCGACAACATGTCTTCCTCCCGGTGATCCATTTGTCACCACGTTTCATCGCACAACGGGTTAGCAGCGTGCGGCGTTGTCTGACGCAGCAGTGGAGAGCTCGCACGTTGCTCACGGGCCGCCGCAAGTGGAACCCTTCTCCGGCGAGGCTTGCACTGCACCGCCTCGTCCCCACTCGGAACCAAACAAGCCGAGCAACAACACCTTTTGATGTTTTCTTTTTTCTGAAAGTTACTTTTTTTGTTTCTCTTTGGGTCGTATCCTTCTCCTGTCATCGTCTTCCACCCGACACCCGGTCCTGACGCGACACCCATCCTTCTCCTGTCATCGTCTTCCACTCGACACCCGGTCCTGACGCGACACCCGGATGACGTCATCGTCTCTCCTGCGCTCATTTACTCTCGCGTTTGACCACCCGACGTCACTTCTCCTCTGCCTCGCCCCGCATCCATGCTGGGTTGACCACGGCACCGGCCTGCGAAGCCAGGTCCGTATACCACCCCCAGACGCAACCAGAAGCGCGTTGTTTTTGTGTCAAACTATCTTTTTACCGTGACCCGGGAGGGGCACAGGGGGAGACCTACGGTCCCGGGGTCGTCTCGGTAGGGTTCGGGTCCATCGGCGTCTCCTGCTGCGGCTGCGACCCGAGCGGCGGGGTGCTCCGGTGTCGCTGGGGGCTAAACCTGCACAAAGGCGGGTCGGAGGATGCTCCGCCCGACCCCTCCGACGATCAAGTCAGAGTCGCCCCCTGGGTGTTCCCGACCGTTCGTTCCCAATTCAAAGATCTAGCATGCGCCTTTCTCCTTCCTTCTCTACCTTGCCTTGCCTTATATACCTCGGGATGAATGGCACTCGTTCGCGTGCGGGATGATGCGGGCACAACCTGACCCAATGATCAGCCTCGCATGGCGTAGGCGGCGGAAAGCGGCGTCGGGTTGATGCGGCGGGAGTGGTGCGGAGAAGAAAGCGTCCACGGGTCAAATACGGCGGACGTCATGTCATATTGACCCTCATCACTACCCCCTCGAAAAGCCACTCCTGAGATGAGCCTTGGGGTAGAGGCGAGAATCTTGTTTACAAGTATGTAGTCGGTTGAGTCCTCGGTGGGAGTTCTGGCTGGTGGTGATATAATTGGCCGTATCGTCGGAGCGGGACAGGGTCGAGACTTCGCTCAAGACACGGAATCTGATGTGGTCGACGCCGCTCAAGACCGTGTAACGAGAATACCCATGGCGATGCCAGAACATGTGGCCACGAACCAGATTCGGGATAAAAATCGAGCTTCTGCTCGAGACCAGAAAACCGATGGTGTTTGCCACTCAAAACCATGGAATCTGAACGCCGTTGGGGTGAGGTTGAGCGCGCTCTAGACCCAGGTCGATAATGGCGAGCGCGCTCAAAGACCAAGGATACGAAGCGGCCGGGATAGAGGTGAGCCGCGCTCAGACCAATCCGATGGCGGCGCCACTCAAGGCCATGGATGCGAACGCGTTCGGGATGTAAGTCGAGCGCGCTCTGAACCAGCGATGGCGCCATCGCTCAGACCATGGATCTTGCCCGTTGGGATGTGAGGTCGAGCGTAGCTCAGACGAGAAATCCGATGGCGAGCCGTCGCTCAGACCATGGATGCGAACCACGCGTTGGGATGTGGGTCGGCAGCCGCTCTAGACCCAAATCGATGGCGGCGTCGCTCAGACCATGGATGCGAGCGCGTTGGATGTGAGTCGGCCGCGCTCTGGCCGAAATCACGATGGTCGGCGCCACTCAAGCACCACATGCCGAACGCCGTTGGTGAGAGTCGAGCGCGCCGAAGACCGAGCGATGGTCGGCGCCACTCAACACCCATGTAGAACGCCGTTGGATAAAGTCGAGCGCGCAAGACCCGACCGTTGATGAGCATCGGCATCAAGATCGAAACATGAGCCAAACCGTGGAGTGGAATAAGCAGTTCGGGCGTACCGGAGACCGGAAAACCGATGATCGAGCATCGCTCAAGATCATGAGAACCGAACCACCGTTCGGGATAAGTCGAGCCGCGCTCGAGACCGGAAAACCGATGATCGAGCATCGCTCAAGATCATGAACGAACCGCCGTTAAGGATAAGAAGTCGAGCCGCGCTCAAGACCGGAAAACGATGATCGAGCATCGCTCAAGATCATGAGAACCGAACCGCCGTTCGGGATAAGAAGTCGAGCGCGCTCAAGACCGGAAAACCGATGATCGAGCATCGCTCAAGATCATGAACGAACGCCGTTCGGGATAAGAAGTCGAGAAACGCGCTCAAGACCGGAAAACGATGATCGAGCATCGCTCAAGATCATGAGAACCGAACCGCCGTTCGGGATAAGAAGTCGGCCGCGCTCAGGACCGGAAAACCGATGATCGAGCATCGCTCAAGATCATGAACGAACCGCCGTTTCGCGTGCACACGTCACGCCCTCATTAATATCGCGTCGTCTTTTGGGCTTCCCGATGCAACGCCGTTGGGCGATATGCGCGGCGACACACTGTCGCCTACTTCGGAAGGCGAAAAGGTGAGGACTTTTCCCTTTAAATAGCGCTGCTGCACCCAGCGCTTTTATCGTGAGTTATTACGTCTCTCGAGTCTTGCCGTAGTCCTCACTCGAACTTTCTTCCTTGGCTCTGGTGTCTTGCCACCCTTCAGTCGATCCCTCTTACTGTAGGTCAGTGTACGATGGCCCTTCCTTCCACCTCTTCTTCCTCTACTTCTTCCTCCTCCTCTCCTTCCGTCACCACTCGCGTTGCAGCCTTCCCACCATCTCCTCCTTCCAACCGTTCCTCGGAGGGGGAAGCGGCGCATGCGCTAGAGGCCATAATGTGGCACGACCAGATTCTACCTGGGCGATACGTCGTGGGGATCATCGGGCGCTTTAGTATTCCGGAGGAATACGTTCTTACCGAGCGGGGCAGCGGTCCGCCGACCCGGTCCCCAAGGGCTTTGCCACGACTCGGCATACGGAGGCGGTGCGCCTCCCCTACATCTGTTATCGTGTCATGCATCTCTGTGGCGGATCTCGCCTTCACGAGATAACCCCCAACTCTGGCGATACTTGGTGGCTTTCACGGGAATGCCACTACGCCAACATCACCCCTACCCGCACCTTTTCCTTTCTTGCTTCCGCCTATTCAAAGGGTCGGGGTTATTTCCTTGCTGCCGGACGGGGTTCAGTCGGCGGTGCCCCACCAACAACAAGGGTGGAAGAGGCGCTTCTTCTTCATCCGGCGGGAGAAGGTGGGGCTTGGGGTTCGGTGGTCCTCGAGGACCATCGATAACTCACCAGCTCAACGCCGAGGCGTACTCACCTCGAGAAGGCGAGGTCATTCTTCCCTCTTCGCGAGGCCATCGAAATATGTCGGGCAATGGCTTTGCGGATGCGCTTAGCCAGCGCTCTCGAGTAGGTTTGTCGCTGCTTCATATTTACGGATAGCTGTGGTCTTCTCGAATCTAAGCGGTCTCCACCTTTCGCGAGAGATGGTGAACTTGCGGTCCTTCCACGGTGTCGGCACCCTGCAAGCTGCTCGTCCCCGCGCGCTCGGATGCCGAAGCGGCGGGGTGATTCCGCGACGGCGGAGGGCGTCCCAAGAAGAGGTCAAGGCGAGGCGTCGTGGACCTTGAAGCGCCGTATCCTCCCGACCATCACGAAACATCGGCGCGGCCGAGCGCGGCCCGATCAAAGCGTCGGGAAAGAGATCGTCCCCCGTGAGGATTTATGCGGATCACCGGGAAGGTCAGCCCTTCCGCTCCCGGGTAGTGGGTGAGATCCCTCCCGGGCGGGCGACCCTAGTGGCCCGTTGGGCGAAGCGTCGAGGGGACAAAGTGTGGTCGGGAGACCTGCGCCACTTACCTCGGCGCTCCATCTCGATATGGCTCGGGATGTTTATACGCTCCCCTCGGAAGCTCTCATTGCCAAGTCGGCCCAATCGGTGTTGTGGGTAAGTCTCGTACCGCGTTTCTCTTTTTGGGAGAACGCCACTTGCCACTACTAACTGTCCCCTTTTCTGTGCAGAATCTCCACTACACCACAGGTCTGATGGGCCGGGTCCACGGCGCGGTCGGATCGTAAGCGGTGCGGCGCAATGTCGCCTGCGTCGCGATTGGAGAGGCGGCGAAGTCGGGACGGGCGATTCTTCTTCGCAGCGGTCGGCCGACCTAAGCGTCGAGTCTCGCGCTTAACCGCGGAACTTGAGGCCTCATTGGCGGCGTAGGCCAGCCTACAAAATTTGGGCGGCGAGGTGTCGCGCTGCTGCCGGCTTCGAGCGCGTCGGCGCGAGGCGGCTGCGAAGCTTCTCGGATGGAGAAGGCGAGATCGTCTCCGCACCAGAGGCCTCGGCGCGGCGGCGGCCGCGAAGGCGGCGAAGGCCGCCGGGAGGCCCTCGCGACGGAGAGAGGCGTCGGGCGGGACCGGGAGGCGTCGAGCAGTACAAGAAGTCGGAGGGCTTCCTTCTCGGTTTGGACCGGACGGGCGAGTATCCTATGAATATGGATACAAGGTTGCCCTAGCTCGGTTCGAGCTTGCCCTCGGGTTCTGCGATCGAGGAGGATCCCTTCACCTCCCGACCCGAGGACCGGGGCGAGTATGCCCGACGAGGTCCCCTTCGACGGCGACCTACGGAGGCAGCGGCTTGAGGGGTTCTCTCTTTTTTCTTTTTGGAGGGTTTTCTCTCGTCCCTTTTTTGTATCATCTTTTGTACCCCCTCTCGGGGCTCATTTTGTACTCCGACCTTTTGATAATAAGATTTCGATTTTGGCAAGCTAGTCTCTGTGTTCTAAATCCAACAATAGCATTTCTATCCTTTGCAATTTCTATAGTAACTTCACGAAATATTTCTTGAGGTTACGGATGTTCAGGTCCTCGGAATTCTTGTCGACATAGTCGCAAGTCGATGCGTGCGGTCGGACGACCTTAGTGACTCGGTAGGGGCCTTCCCACTGAGTGCAAGCTTGCCTTAGGCGAGTAGGGTCACTCACTTCCGCCTTACGCAGCACCAAGTCTCGGCCCAGAGGGTCGAGGTGTACCCTCTTATTGTAATTCCGGGCGACACTTGATTATAAGCTAACATCTTTAGGTGCGCGTCGACCTGCGCTCTTCGAGTAAGTCTAGGCGGCCCGAACTCCTTGGGCGAGGTTGATTCTTCGTAGTTTGCTACTCGGAAGGTCGGAATGATCAACTCGGCGAGTACTGCCTCCACCGAGCATGCCAAGCATGCGGGGACTCGCGAGCCGTTTTAGGGTCGTCGCAGCGACCATAGGACATTCGGCGGTTCGTCGACCCGGTGACCGAGCTTCGAGTCCTTTCTAAGCCCATCGGGATAGCTCGGTTGGTTACCTCGGCAAGTCCGTTGATGCGAGGTGTGCCAGAGCTAAACCTCAAGCCCCGGATCTGGTAGGTCGCGCGAATTCACTAAAGCCGTGGAGAAGCGGGTACGTTATCGGTAATGATAACGTTAGGAAGGCGAAGGTCACGATGTTTTTCCACCTGGCTGTTCGACCCGCTCGGTAGTGATAGCCGCCCCGGCGGCTTCTACCCACTTGGTGAAATAATCGATTCCCACGATGATGTATCTTGTTGGCCGGGCGCGGAAATGGCCCCAACGGTCCATCCCCACTGCGCGAAGAGCCAGCGCGATCCATGGGGGTGAGAGGGGCGGGAAGGCTGCGGGACCGGGCTTGGCGTTGGCGGTGTCGCCGCTGTCACGAAGGCCTTGGCGTCTCGGTGCGAGGTAGGCGATAATAACCTTGGCGCGGCACTTTGAAGGCCAAAGTCAGGGCACCCATGTGCTCCCCACGAGTTCCGCCGTGGACTTGGCGAGAATCACACTCGCCTCGTCGGGATCAAGCATCGTAAGAGGGGCGAGAGAATGACCTTCTGTATAGCCGATCGCCAATCTCGCGTACCATGCTTGGGTTGGCGGTCGGCGCCTTGGCGTTGTCTTGAGCGGGCCGTCCGCTTGTATTTCCGCATCTCCTGCACCCACGTGGCGGAGTCGTCGGGACCTCGGGGTCCTCGGCCCCATGGCCCCCACACGGTGCGAGTGAGCTCGACCTCGGGATGTTCCTCGTGTTCGGCTCCGAGGCCAATTTGGCAAGCTGATCCGCCCGCTCATTACGGGACACTGGGCACTCTAGATAAAGTAAAGTGAGAAAAGTTAAGGTGCGGGCTTTTACCTCCGTTAGGTACTTGACATGGTCGGGTCCCGCGCCCGATAGTCCCCGGCGACCAATTGGGAGTCGTGATGACATGGACTGCTCTGGTGCATCTCGGCTAGGCGACCCGCGAGAAGGGCCGTGCTCGGCCGTCGTTGTTCGTGGCCTCGAAGCCAAAAGCGGAGGAGCAGCTGAAAGAGTGTCCTCGGGGTCCTCTAGGATAAGTCTGCTCGGCACCCTTCGATCCTGAGGATCCGTCCACATGCAAGACCCAGTTCTGGTAAACTTGTTCCGCACCCTCCGCTTAGGGCGGGTTAGTTACGAGATGAAGTCGGCAGGGCTTGGGCCTTGATGGCGTCCTTGGCTTGTAGTGGAGATCGAACTCGGATAATTCCACCGACCATTTCAAGAGGCGTCTGCTCGTCGAATTTAGAAAGAACTTGGCGAAGTGGTTGGTCGGTCATTACCTCAATGGTGTGGGCACGAAAATAAGGGCGCACTTCCGAGCCGCCACGATAAGTGCTAATGCTAGCCTCTCGATGGGAATTAGCTGCTCCGGCCCCGTAAAACATGGCTGGTGTAATAGGCCGGATCTTTGTATTTGAGGCTTCCTTCACGGCCAGGCTCACGGCGTCTTTGGGACACCGCCGAGTAAGCGAAGTTTCTCGGCGCGTGGCCAGGCGGCGCGGAAGAGCGGACAGTCTTTGCCAGGGCGTGCGAAGGCTTCCTCACCTCCGCCCGACCGGAAGTTCTTGGATCGCCGGGACCGAAAGAAGAGACACTTGTCTCCCGTCGAGGCGAGGCAGGAGACGAGGCTATTCTCCGTTAAGGCATTGGAGCTCCTTTATCGTCCTTGGAGATCCCATGTTGAGGAGCGCATGGATCTTCTCGGGTTGGCATCAATTCCCGCTCATGTATGATGAATCGGGAACTTTCGGATCGGCGCCCGAAGGCGCACTTGGCTGGGTTAAAGGCGCATCCGTATTCTCTCAGCGTGGCGAAAGTTTCCCTTAGATCGTCAAGGTGTGCGGCTCTGTCCGACTTTTACGATCATATCATCGACATAAACCTCCATATTCCGGCCGATCTGGTGGGCGAACATCTTGTTCACCATCCTCTGGTAAGTGGCCCCCGCGTTCTTTAGTCCGAACGGCATGACCTTGTAAAAGTAGGCTCCTTGGGGCGTGTGGAAGGCCGTGTGTTGTTGATCCTCTGGCGCCATCCGGATCTGGTTGTAAGGAGAAGGCATCCATGAAGGAGAAAGCGGGCGTGCCTGCCGTGGAGTCAACTAGTGGTCAATCCTTGGCAAAGGAAGCAATCGCCGGACGAGCCGCAGTTCGGATCGGTGTAGTCGACACACATCCTCCGGCTTCCATTAGGCTTCTTCACGAGAACTACATTGGGCGGACCATTGGGGTACGACCTCGTCAATGAAGCGGGCGCCAGAGCCTATCCACCTCGCTTGCACGGCTGTTGGCGCTCACGGAGCTGAGCTCGGAGCCTTTGTCTCAGGCGGTGTCGGAAATGCTCGGCGGTGTTGAGCAACCGGGTTGATTCTGGGAGGTCGGTGCCGTCAAGCAAAGGCGTCCGTATTTTCTTGGAGGAGGCGATGAGTTGAGCTGCTCCTATTCACGAGATCGGGACCGATCCGGCCGTCGATCGGGCGGTCATCCAGCGGCCGGCACGTCGATTGTTGGCGTCGTCGGCTCGAGTCTTGAGTCGGCGTCGACCAGCGCGGATCCTCGAGGCGACTCGGCCTCTTTCTCTTGCCGGGGAGATCGCCGTTAAGTAGCACCGTCTAGATTCTGAGGATCTCCCGAACTTCCCGCTCGGGCTCGTCGGGAACTTTAAGGTTCGGTGGTATGTCGAGATAATCGCCCTCAACTTTGTTGAGGGTAGGCGGCCAGGATGGCGTTATGCGATGGGAGATCGACCACGGAAGGTCACCAACATTGTTTCGACCTCGGTGGGTTGCGAGAGTTAGAGGTAGAGTGGCGCACCTCGCGGCGAGATCGAATCGCCGGTAAACCCGGTGGCGCCGAGTGTAGAGGCTTGGGGCCTCCTCGGTAATCCCGGCCGGGAAGGCTTGAAATAAAGGATGTCGGTAGCTGCGGTGTCAACCATAATCCTTTTACTCGCGCATTGGCTATCGGGCGACACCACTAGCGCATCGTCGTGCTCGAGATTCCTGAATCCTCTCGGGGAAGGTGATCTGGTTCGGTGGGGTGGAGTTCCTCGATCGGGGCGGCTCGGGCATAAGCCTTTTGTCGGCGCTATGCCCTCGGAGGCGGGTCCCGACAATCACGTCGATGTGTTGCTCAACCGGGCCCTCGGGACACAGGGAGGGTTCTCGCGGATGTTGGAGGTATTGGTCTAAATGTCCCCTCCGGATCAGCTCCTCAATTTGCCGCTTATTTCGTAGCATTGCTCGTATCGTGCGTTCTGCCGATGGAAGCGGCGATGCTCGGTGATCGGCTAGCTCTCGCCCGCCTTCGCCAGGGCGGCGGCGGCATTCCCCTTTCCTTTATCGGAGAAAAATCTGCGTGCGCGGCGTTCAAGAGGCGGTAGCCCGGTGTGCTCGGTCGGTGTCTGCTTGGCGTCGGTTGGGGACCGCCACACAGTCGTTCTTTGTGCGCTCGGGCTGGCGTCGGCGCCCCTCGGGCGCTCTTCTTTTCTTCCGCCATCCAAGTTTCGCGGCCACATCTTTGGTTCGCCGTGGAACATCTCGCGATGGACACGGGAGGCGCTCTACCAGGACCAACGGAACCTCGAGGGTCGTAGCCCTATCATGAGCACGCTGCATAATCAGCGAAGGGTGGCGTCGAGATAACCCTCGTACCTCGTGGTAAACCGAAGTGGGAGAGGGGTTCATCCTCCTTTGCTTGAGCCGGGAGGAGCGCGATAGTAGGTTTGGACGCGCGACGCGAAAGTGTAGCTCAAAGTCCTTGGCGGCTGTTCAAAGGATGTTATCGTCCGCTCCTTAGAGTCTTTGTACCCGGTGCGTGCGGGCCCTTTCAGCGTGGTGGGAGCGCTCGGCACATGAGGCGTCGAGTCCGTCTGAGGCCATTTGAGCTCGAAGCGGCCACATGGTCCGTTGGGTCGCCCCGTCGTAGGAATCAATGGAGGAGGCGGAAGTTCGGGGCAGGTATTCCGTATGTCGGTGAGCGATGACTCCGGTGAGGCTCCTCATACGCCCCTCCTTGACCTCCGTCGTCCCCGCACCTCGTCTGGCGCCGGGAAATAGAGCGGGCGGGTGAGCTCTGTCGGTCGAATCGAGATCGCTGGGCTCGGGCGGGATACCGAGTTCTCGAGAACCGGGCTCCGTCGGACGGGTGGGGGCCCAGGGGCAGCAGCGCCATGGGGCGCCTCGTGCGCTGAGGAGGGTCGGACCTCTGGTGGTTCGGACCTCCGCTTCCTGCGGCATATGAGAGCAGCGGCACAGGCGGCATTTGCGAGCCGGACACATTGAGATAGGTCTGGAAAGCCTCAGCGGTGGCCCAGGGGAGGAGCGGAAAAACCCGGCTAGCGGGTGGAGTCTAGGGTCGTTAAGCGAGGTTCCAATAGCGCTCACGAGGTCACGGCGGGATCGTCTCCCCAAAGTGCGGAGGTAGAGGGGGCTTGAGCGGGCGTCTGTACAAGGTCGACCTCTCGTCCATCTTTCGTTCGAGAGGGCAGCGGTGATCTTTCAATGGGCCCTCCTTCTAGCGCCAATCTGTTTGTGTCAAACTATCTTTTCAGTGACCGGGAGAACAGAAGGCCTGATCGGGGTTGTCTCGGTAGGGTTCGGGTCCATCGGCGTCTCTGCTGCGGTGCGTCGGCGGCGGGTGCTCGGTGTCGTGAGGCTAAACCTGCACAAAGGCGGGTCGGAGGATGCTCCGCCCGACCCCTCCGACGATCAAGTCAGAGTCGCTCCCTGGGTGTTCCCGACCGTCCGTTCCCAACTCAAAGATCTAGCATGCGTACCTTCTTCTCTCCCCCTTCTCTTACCTTGCCCCTTGCCTTATATACCTCGGGATGAATGGCCTGCTCTCGTTTGCGTCTGGGGATGATGCACGGGCACGGCCGTGGTGCGCGGTCCAACTCGGCATGGGCGCGGGCGGCGAGGAGAAGCGGCGTCGGGTTGATCTGCGGCGGGAGTACGGGTCGCGGGAGGCGAAGCGTCACGAGGTCAAATACGGGGCCGGACGTCATGTCATATTCAATACCCTCATCACGCGTCATCCGCCCGACATATTTAAGGCCAAGGGATAAGATGAAAAAGGGGGAAAAAGGTGCGCTCTGAACTCTTCAATTGGTTGACCGGCTGGGATCAGGAGGGGAAAAGGTCGGGAGCCTACAGGAGTGAGGCTGACTTGAGCGTCGGAGGGGTTGGACGGAGCACCCTCCAACCCACCTTTGTGCAGGTACCGTTCCCAGCGACATCGGCTCACACAACCGCTCGGGACCCAGCTGGAGCAGGAGACATCGACGAGCCCGAACCTTACCGAGACGACCCCGGATCCCCGGACTCTCCGCCGCACGCCCCAGGGTCACGGTAAAAAGTTGTTTGAACTAACAGATTGGTGTTAGAAGGAGGGCCCGTCGAAAGATCACCTGTTGTGCCCCGAACGACACATGGAAGAAAGGCCGCACCCGGGAGGGAGCCCAGTGGAAGCCCATTTTCCCTCCAGACCACGGAGGATGATCCGCCGCGATCTCGAGCGCTCAGGTTTGTTCAACGACCCTGGACTCCACCCACCAGGCGGGGTTTCTCCGCTCCCTCCCCCAGTCACCGCGGAGGCCTTTCAAGACCTATCCCAGCAGGTCCGAGCTCTAGCAAGCGCCGTCCAGGCCGTCGTCCCTCATCTGCCTCAGGGAACGGGAGGGCCGAGCCACCAGAGACCCGGATCCTCCCCTCAGGCTCATGAGGCGCCCCCCACGGCACCGTCTTCCCTTGCGTCCCACCCGATCCTAGACAGAACCCGGGTTCTCGGCAGGTATCTGCCGAGCAGGCGATATCCTCGGATTCGACGGATTTACTCGAGCCAGCTCGCTCTATTTCCCGGCGCTTGGATGAGGTGCGAAGGGCGTCAGGAAGTCAAAGAAGAGCAAAGGGAGGAGCCTCACGAGTCCCCGTTCGCCGGCGACATGCAGGGAATACCGGTGCCCTTGAATTTCCGCCTCTCCTCCATCGACCTTTATGATGGAGCGGTGATCCATGAGACCATGTTGTCGCTTTTGAGCTTAGATGGCCCTATATGGAACCTCGGGCGTACGATGTGCGGCGTTCCCCACCGCGTTGAAAGGGCCTACGGCGTGCACGTACGACACTTTAAAAAGTGGGGCGATAACGTCTTTGAGCAGCTCACCAAGGACTTGAGCTACATTTCTTGGCGTTCGCGTCAAGCCGGTCGCACTCCTCCTGGGCTTGAAGCAAAAGGAGGACGAACCCCTCTCCCACTTTGTACGACGGTTTACCATGGAGGTACGAGGGTTATCTGACGCTCACCCTTCGCTGTTAATGCAGGCGTTTATGATAGGGCTGCGACCCTCAAGGTTTTGTTGATCCTTAGTGGAGCGGCCCCCTATGTCCATCGCGGAAATGTTTCAGCGGGCGAATCAGTATGTGGCGGTCGAGACTTGGATGTCGGGAAGAAAGGAAGAATGACCAAGGGGGTGTTCGACGCCAGGCCGAGCGGGAGCAGCGACCAGCGGCAATCTCCCCGCCCGGGGGCGCCCGGTGGGCATCGACCAATACGCGTCAGCGCCACCTCCCCCTTGAACACGTCGCGGCGCCAAATATTTCTCGAGATAAAGGAAAGGGGATGCTTAAGCCTCCGCCCGATGAGCGGCGAGGCGGCCGTCGTACGTCTCATCGCTTCCATCGGCGAGAATGGGCGCGACGCGGAACAATGCCACGCGGTAGGCGGCAAATTGAGGCGATCCGGAGGACACTTAGACCAATACCTCCAACGTCTGCGGGAACCCTTTCTGCGTCCCGAAGGCCCGATTGAGCAACACATTGACGTAATTATTGACGGACCCGCCTCTGGAGGGCATAGCGCCTCGGGACAAAAAGCGTACGCCCGTCTTTATCATGGCCCAGGGAACACCACCCTCCTCGAGCAGAGATCACTTTCCCTCGGAGGACTTGGGGGTTCGAACGCGATGTGTGGTGGTGTCGGCCCGAATAGCCAATCGCCAAGTTAGAAGGATCATGATCGACACTGGCAGCTCGGCCGACATCCTTTACTTCGACACCTTCTTGAAGTTGGGATTACCGAAGGAGGCCCTAAAGCCTCTACACTCGGTGCTCACCGGGTTCACCGGCGATTCGATCTCACCGCGAGGTGCGGTCACCCTGCCTTTAACTCTCGGTGACTCTCCGAAGACAAAAACATTATTGGTGACCTTCTTGGTGGTCGATCTCCCCACTGCGTACAACGCCATCTTGGGCCGACCCACCCACAACAGGTTGAGGGCGATTATCTCTACATACCACCGGACCTTGAAGTTCCGGCCGGTAGCGGTCGGGAAGTCGGGAGATCCCCGAGAATCGAGGCGGTGTTACTTGGCGATCTCCTGGGCAAGAGAAAGAGGCGGAACAGCCCCTCGAAGACCAGCGGCGGTCGCGACACCCGACTTCGGCATCCGAGCCCGGCAATCAGCGTTCGGCTGCGGGATGACCGCCCGACGATCGGTCGGGATCGGATTCGGACCTGAGCGAACAGAGCGAGCTCAACTCATTAGCCTCCTCCAAGAGAATGCAGCGTCTTTGCTTGGACAGCGGCCGACCTCCCGGGGATCGACCCGGAAGTTTCTCAACACCACCTGAGCATTTCCCCGACCGCTCGCCCAGTGAGACAAAGACCCCGGGCTCAGGCTCCTGAGCGCCAACAAGCTGTGCAAATTGAGGTGGATAAACTCTTGGCGTCCGGCTTCATTGAGGAAGTCAGGTACCCCCAATGGCTGTCCAATGTAGTTCTCGTAAAGAAGCCTAATGGAAGCTGGAGGATGTGTGTCGACTACACCGATCTAAATCGTGCTTGCCCGAAGGACTGCTTCCCCTTGCCTAGGATCGACCAGCTGGTCGACTCAACCGCGGGACACGCCCGCTTCTCCTTCATGGATGCCTTCTCCGGTTACAACCAGATTCGGATGGCACCAGAGGATCAGCAACACACAGCCTTCCACACACCCCAGGGAGCTTATTTTTACAATGTCATGTCATTCGGATTAAAGAACGTTGGGGCCACTTACCAAAGGACAGTGAATAAGATATTCGCCCACCAGATAGGGCGAAATATGGAAGTCTATGTCGACGACATGATTGTAAAAAGTCAAACAGGAACCGCCCACCTTGACGACCTGAGGGAGACCTTCGCTACGTTAAGGGGATATGGAATGCGCCTTAATCCAGCTAAGTGCGTTTTCGGCGTAACATCAGGAAAGTTCCTAGGATTCATCATACACGAGAGGGGAATCGATGCTAACCCGAAAAAGATCCAAGCACTCATTAACATGAGATCACCTAGAACGATGAAGGAGCTTCAATGCCTTAATGGGAGATAGCAGCTCTGTCCCGATTTTTGTCCCGGTCGGGAGATAAGTGTCTTCCTTCTTAGGGTCTGAAAGATCCGAAGAACTTCCGATGGGCGGCGGAATGCGAGGAAGCCTTCACATGCACAGCGGCACCTATCCGCACTCCACGCCTTACCTCGGTGTCTCGCCGGAAAAACTTTGCCTCTACTGGCGGCGTCTCGACACGTAGTGAGCTCTGTCTAGTAAAGAGGCCTCGAAAATAGCACCGGTTTATTACATCGCCATGTCCTCGTGGGCGGAGCAGCGCTACCCCTTGAAAGGTTGGCATTAGCGCTTATCACTGGCGGCTCGGAAGCTCGCCCCTATTTCGAGCCCATACTGATCGAGGTAATGACCGACCAACCCGTCAAGTTCTTTCTAAATTTGGCGTGGCGGGCGCCTCTAAAATGGTCGGTGGAGCTATCAGAGTTTGATCTCCACTATAAACCAGAAGCGACCATCAAAGCCCGGGCCACGGCGACTTCATTCGGAGCTAACCCGGAAGCGGAAGCGCGGAACAAGTTTACCAAGGCCCAGGTCTGCGTGAAGCGGGTCATCGGCTCGAGGGTGCGGGCGGGACTTATCTGGAGGACCCGAGGGCGCTCTTTCGGCGCTCTCTCGCCCGGCCGAGGCCACAAACAACGAGGCGATCGAAGCACTCTTGGCGGGCCTTAAGCAGCGTAGAGATGCGGTGAGCGATCCATGTTCTCCACGGACTCCCAGCGGTTGCGAACAAGTCAGCGGAGAATATCGGGCGCGGGACCCGACCATGTCAAAATACCTGATCGAGGTAAAAACCCAGACCTCTAACTTTTCTCGTTTCACTTTGTCTAGAGTGCCCAGGTCCCAGAACGAGCGGGCGGACTAGCTCGCAAAGTTAGCCTCGGGAGCCGAACTCAAGGAACATCCCGAGGTCGAGGGGCTCACACATGCCGGTCGGTGGCTACCACGAGGTAGGGGACCTCGAGTCCGATACCTCGCTCACGTGGATACGGAGATGCGGAGATACAAGCGAGGCATCTGCACGAGGATGACATCAAGGCGGCGGCTCGCGAACCAGGCGTGGTGCTTGGCGATCGGCTCTGAAGGTCGTTTTCGTCCTGATTCGATGCTTGGATCGACGAGGCGAAAATAATCCTCGCCCGAGGTCCAGCGGGACTGCGGGGAGCATATGGGTGGCGGACTTTGGCCTTCAAGATACTCGTCAAGGCTATTGCGGCCCACGTTGCCAGAGGCGCGGGGCTTTGTGCGGCGGTGCGGCGCGTACGGCGCCAAGCGAGCCCGCGGCATCCGCGGTCCACTCACTTCCATGGATTGCGCTGGCCCGCGCAATGGGAATGGACCTTTGGGACCATTCCCCCGTCGACGGCGAAGATACATCATCGTGGAATTGATTATTTCACCAAGTGGGTGGAAGCGGCATTGGCGACCATCACGGCCGGACGGGTCGAACAGTTCGTATGGAAAAATATTGTGACCCGATTCGGCCTTCCCAACGTTATCATCACCGATAACGGCACCCAGTTTTCCAGCGCTCGGTTTAGGGAATTCTGCGCGAATTATCGGATTCAGTTGAGGTTTAGCTCTGTGGCCCACCCTCAGACCAACGGGCTCGCCGAGGTAACCAACCGATCTATCCTCGATGGGCTTAAGAAAAGAACTGCAGGAGCCCGATCAAGGTGGGTCGACGAGCTACGAATATCCTATGGTCTTTGCGGACAACCCAGCGGCCTCGGGTGAGTCACCATCTGACTGGCGTTCGGCGTGGGCGGTTACGCCCGGTAGAGTTGGTCATTCCGACCCCGGGTAGAAAACTATGAGAGTCAACGTCGACCCGGGGAGTTCGGGCTGGATGCGGACACCTCGAAGAAGCGCGAGGCGACAGCGCACCTAAAAATGTTAGCCTACAATGAAGTGTCGCGAAACTACAGCGGAAAGTGCGCCCTCGACCTCTCGGGATGGGAGATGCAGTGCTGCAGGCGGAGGTAAGTGACCCCGCCGCTTGAGGGCAAACTTGCACCTAAATGGGAAGGCCCCTACCGTCACCAAGGTCGTCCAGGCCAAGACGCGTTCGACTTCGCGACAATGTCGGGACAGCAAGTGCCGAGGACATGGAACATCCAACCTCAAAAAATATTTTGTTTAGAATTTTTATGACGAATGCAAGGACCAAGCAGAAAGGTTAGCATGGGATTCGGATTATTGAAGTTGACTTACGAAAATCGGAATTGTATTAACAAAGTTACTGAAATACAAAATGAGTCCTAGAGAGGAAAATGGTGATACATAACCCAAAAAGGGTGAGAAAGGCCCTCCAAAAAGAACAAGGAGTCCCTCAAGAGTCGGCCCCGTGAAATTTGTCATCAAAGGACTTAAAGTCGGGCATCTCGCCCCGATCTTGGGGCGGGAGGTGAAGGATCCTCCTCGACCATGGAACCGGAGAACGCCGGAATCGCGCCAAGGCGACCTTGTACCCATACTCGTAGGATACCCTGCGTCAGTCAAGCGAGAAGAAAGCCCTCCGACCTCTTGTATCGCTCGATCGCCTCCGGTCCCTCTCGGTCGGCGGACTTCTTCCGCGCGAGTGCTTCTGGCGGCCTTTGTTTGGCTTCTTGTGAAGCGGCCGCCCGCCAACTCGGAGGCCTCGCCGTGCGGAGCGGTTCTCAACTTCTCGGTCGAAGAAGTTTTTGCGAGTTGGCTGCGATGCTGCGTACCTCGAGTTGGATCGAGGCGGGAACGCCGGCGCCCATGCTCGGCGCGCTGCTCGGCTTAACGCCTCGGGCGGACCCGCCGGACCTCCACCGGTGGCGCGGTCGAGTGCGCTCGCTGAGCTCGCCTATAAGCCGACCGGCGTCGTGGACACGATCGATCAAAGCCGTGGTGTAGTGAAGATTCTACATAAGAGAGAAACAATAAATAATGATAGAAGAAAGAATCCAGAAAAAGACACGCGAGACGATGCTTACCCGACTTGGCGACTTGGCAATAAGAGCCTCAGGAGCGTATACAAATCGAGCCATATCGGGATGAAGCGCCCCGGAGGTAGGTGGCGAAGGTTTCCCGATCCACACTTTGTCCCCACGGGACAATCCGCCCCATCGGGCCACGGTCGCTCGCCCCGGGAGGACCTCGCCCATTACGGGAAAAGAAGGGCTAATCCTTGCTCGGTGGGATCCGACATAGATCCTTCATGGCCGGGGGGCGAAGGCTCTTCGTGGTCGCCCCCTGGCTGGGCCCAGCACCCTCGGTTGGGGCGGATACTTTCGGACGATCGGCGCGTTGGTCGGTCGCTCCTACAGGAAGAGTCGTCGGCGTCTCGAGGTCCACAACGTCCTTTGCCTTGGACCTCTTCTTGGGTCGTCCTCCTTCAGTTGCCCGCGGGGAATCTCCCCACGCTCGCTTTGGGACTACCGGTGCGCGCGAGGCGAGCTCTTTGGAGTACCGCGCCGTGGAATGATCGCGAGTTCACCATTTACTGCGAGAAATAAAAGACCGATTAGAGGCGAGAAAGTGGCGGTGACCCCAAAGCGTAAAGCAGCGATGACCTACCCGAGGCGTGGGCTAAGCCCGCTTCGCAAGCCATTGCTCGACATGTTGCGGATGGCTTGCGAGGAGGGAAGGATTACCCTCAGCCTCTCAAGGTGTATACGCTCCTCGGCGTTGAGCTTTGGGGCTGTGTTATCAATGGTCCTCGAGGACCACCGAACCCCGAAACCCCAGTCTTTTTTGCACCGGACGAAGAAGCGTCTCTTCCACCCCTTGTTATTGGTAGGGGCACCGCTAACCCGAAACCCCGCTCGGGCAGCGAGGAAATATCCCCCCGACCCCTTGAAGAGGCGAAAACAAGAGAGGAAAAGGTCGCGGGTCGGGGTGATATCGGCGTAATAGCATTCCCCTAGGAAGGCCATCAAATACCGCCAAGAGTTGGGTGTTATTTGTGACGGCGAGATCCGCCACAGAGATATACAGGACACGATGATAGGATGTAGGGGGAGACACAGGCCGGCCTCTAGGGCATCGAGAGTCAGGGCAAAGCCCTTGGGGACCGGATCGAAGGCTCGCTGCCCCGCTTCAGGGGCCGCAAGGATGTATTCCTCTGGGATGCTGTAGCGCTTCTGGAGGATCCCTATGGAAGACTCATCTAAGGTGGAATCTTGATCGTGCGGCCACATTATGGCCTCTAGCGCACGCGCCGCATCCCCATCTGAGGAATGGTTGGAAGGTGGAGATGGTGGGGAGGCAATAACACGAGTAGTGACGGAAGGGGAGGAAGAGGAAGAAGTAGAGGAGGAAGAGGTGGAAGAAAGAGCCATTTTGCACTGACCTACTGTCACGAACTTAGCTGGTTTTACCTAAGCCGTGCGGCACCAATGCGTATCACCGCAAAGGTCAGCCTCCCCGAAATCTCCTAGAATCCCTTAGGACCTACGAAAGAGAGAACGGGACAGAGAAAGCGCTTCACACGGGATCCACAACCCACTCTTTTAGCAAACACTTTATAGCTAATGCAAATTCTAACCATGCATATTATAAGCTAAGAACAGTTGCACAACAAAGGTATAAAATTGGTCCACTACAGACCGAATTCTAGTACAAGTATGCACTCGATGCAAGCTTTATGTACAAGCCTACAATGGCTTACAAACTCGCTCAAATGGGGTATTTTACCTTTGGCAAGCCCTTTACAAGTTTTACAAGTGACAACCAACCAAAAGGGATACGGACATGCATAAGCATTACACCGAACAAGCCGTTTACAATTTTGTCCGTGACATTCTCCCCCACTTATTCCTTTGACGTCCTCGTCAAAGTATTTGCTGACGCTGTAACTTCTTTTCTTTGTTGGATCTTCGATCTTCTGCTCCTACTGCAATGCGCCTCTTGGCTTCCAATTGCTCTCCACTTGTTGTTGTTGAGTCGTCGAACTTTAATCCGCCATCGCTTCAACTCGCCAATAACTCGACTGCAGTGTGGGTGTGAAGTTGTGCTGATCCTTGAGTCTTACGGATTCATCGATGAAGGGAAAAGACCATCTTTAATATGCGCCAGTCTTCAAATTCTTCTTGTCTCTTCAACTGGATAGATGCTTGTTGGAGCTTTAACGAGCATCGTCTCGCAACCTTTAAATTTTTTAGGTCCTTCCTCTGCAAAATTTGCCCATCGAATCTTCTTCCACTTAGTTGTCTTGCCCAACTAGGCTCGCATCACTTCCGTTTTCGATTGGCATTCAGTTGGGAAATGAAGCGATCTACTCTCGGTGCGATCACCGTTAGTGAGGACTTGACAACTGTTATCTTCCATTAGTTACTTGAAGGGTCTTGAATTTGTGCGAGCTCCTGCGCTAGATAACTAAGAGAGCTAGGTGCTCGGTTCGCCCATTCTCTTGAGAGTTGAGAAGGCAAAGGTTACTTGACCGCGCCTCCTCGAGGTTGTACTGCATCAAGCGTTACTAGACTTCGCCGCTCTTAGCTCACACTTCCAAGCACTTGAAGTGTTTGCAATCCTTGCACCGAGTCACTACTATGATTCGCCTTCTCATTGCCCTTGAACTTCGAATGCAAGAAGTTATCACCCAACTTGGAGTAAGTCTCCGATAGATCTGGTCGCCTTTGGGATTGTACCGCCTTTCTCCATCATTTCGCCGCCGACTTCTCCGAGTAGCAAAGGTACAAAGACCGCTGCATCGCCTCCGATCCTTGGTCATGCACTCTGCATCGACCAAGTCCTTCACTCACGGCTATCTTGATGGAAAGTCTATTGACACCGGTCTTACGGTTCCTCGGCTTCGCCCTTCACCTTGTCTTGGTACATGGAGTTTGCCAAAGCATTCTCCTCCTCCACGCCCATATCACTTACTCAAGTGCTCTCCTCTATGAGAGCAAGGGATTGATGACTTCGAAGTCCCGCCTCTGCGTACCATGGCACCGCAACGCCCATGGCACTACTATCCGCTGTCTCGCATCTACATCCCTTCTTCATGATCGTAGATTCGCCTCCGCGCATTGTGGCACTCCTTTGAGTCCACCTTCAATCTAACCGATGATTGATCTTGGGTAGCCGAGTCCTCTTGACTCGCCATTGCTTCTTCGCCCTATTTCGACCATCCGCTCGACACCTCTCGTGTTCTCTCGAGCAGTTCCACTTGGTCGGAAAGACAGATTACAACACCCATGTATGGCCACGCCATTCATGTTACAGGCTTGCACCATTTCTGCTCTCCTTGGCTTCATTGGCTGCAATGTTCGCTTACTCGCCTTGTCCACCGACTTGCCGGGCTCCTTAAGCTTAATGTGAGCTCAAGCGCTCCACTCTTCACCGCCCGATCATACCTCGCATGATCCAGTCCCCACATGGGACTCCCGGTACTTGCATCCGAACTTCTTCCTCGATAGGGCACAACCCCATAAGTCGATGTCCAAGGCTTCCATTCAATGCAATATTCGTGCACGCACTAAGACCCGTCATGGGTACCATGGCATTCACCGCTTGAATCCATAGCTCTTCTTGCCGCCGTGTTGTTCACCGACTTGAGCTCCTAGTCGCGCCTCCCGATCATACTTCGCATGATCTAGTCCCCCCATGGGACTCACTGTGTGTCGACTTGCCACATTTAACCATTCCACCATGATCACGTGATCATGTCATCGCCGATGACATCTCCTTGCATTCTCGATCCCCGTGGTATGAACTCGAATTGCGATATCTCCATGTGTGGACTCCCAACACATCGCAAGGCCTTCGCCAGCCTTCGATTATGTTCACTCTTTGGCAATCGACCTTCGCCCACCCACTCGGTCACACTGACGAAGCCTAGCTCTAGGACACCCATCGCCTAGCAGCTCCTTTGAAGTCCTCGACTTCACTGAAATAGGTGCACCATTGTCCTGATCTCGGGACTCGCCCCTACCAAAGACAACTCGCTGCGCACCGCTTCCTCATGGCAACTTGAATAGCAACACTATGGCATATTCTTCAAGAGTATCTCACACGATCCTCTTGCCCCGTGTCAAGGCCTATTGACACTAACTTTGCTCTAGCAAATCATACGCCTTAGAATCTCCCCAAATGCTTCATCGAGATAAGGTGCATGTGCCTCAAAGCTCCTTTGTCTTTGGCACCATGCAAGATGAGTCGGCTCCATCTGAATATGAAACCCATGGAACGACATGATCCGATCCCGCCTCGCAAGAGTCCATGTCCTGACCTGCCTAAGGAAAGCTCCAAGCCTCCGCTCCATCGTTTCTATCTTCGCCAACTCCCTTCATGCGTTTGGGTACAGCAACAAGTTACCCCAAGTTGTTCCGCTTCTCGATTTGCATTGCGTTAATGGTGGCCCTCACGCCCACCATTCCACGGGTCAGCCCTTTGTTGAGTCCGATCTCACTATCGGCTCCAAGTGTGCCTTCACTTTGTATTGCCTGGGTTGCTCCCCCACTTGATCTCGCTATGCGTCCACCAACGCATCACCACTGGCGAGATCATGCAATGACTTCATACCACTCACTCGATCCATCGAGCTTCGACTTGAGGTACTCCTCAACTAGTGCAGTTCATTGCACAAGATTATCCCTATGGAGAATCGGGACTTATCCCTCCTGGATATCTGTCCCGTTGGAGCAACTTCACTCTTCGCCTCCTTCCCTTTGGAAGTTTTGGAGACCACCATCCTTGGACTACTTAGCCTCTGTGAACAAAGCTATGCCCAATTACGTGCCTTTGCAAATGCACTTGCTAGATTGTGACATTTCACCAATACATTTCGCCTTTGCACCCCTCTGGGTCTAGCAACATGCTGAACCTGCTGCACACTTTAGCCTCTTACAAAAGTATCCTGCACATGCCGAAGAGAGTTTTAATGCTCCATGGCGCCGACCTTCAGTCGCCTTGGGATGGCCGCGAACAATCCATCGTCCGCATGCAAGGCCTTGCATGAGTATCGAATTCCTTGAGTTAACAACTCTTTCGATCGTTGAACAACCCACTCCACCTTGCACGGTCTCATCCTTTGCCAAGCACTCTGCTTGCCTCGAGCACTGTCAAGTCTGGGTGTTAACGTCGAGCCACTGCTCGAACTCAGCCATCCCGACCTTTGTGCGCTCCGCAATTCCTCTTAGCTTGTTGTACTCGTGGTGCCTCGCTAGGTCCCCCACGTTTGCATGCTAAGTGTTTGTAAGTGGGCTTGTCCCGCTCTGATACCATCTGCCACGGACTTAGCTGGTTTTGCCTAAGCCGTGCGGCACCAATGCGTATCACCGCAAAGGTCAGCCTCCCCGAAATCTCCTAGAATCCCTTAAGACCTACAAAAGAGAGAACGAGACTTCACACGGGATCCACAAGCCACTCTTTTAGCAAACACTTTATAGCCAATGCAAATTCTAACCATGCATATTACAAGCTCAGAACAGTTGCACAACAAAGGTATAAAATTGGTCCACTACAGACCGAATTCTAGTACAAGTATGCACTCGACGCAAGCTTTATGTACAAGCCTACAATGGCTTACAAACTCGCTCAAATGGGGCATTTTGCCTTTGGCAAGCCCTTTACAAGTTTTACAAGTGACAACCAACCAAAAGGAACACGGACATGCATAAGCATTACACCGAACAAGCCGTTTACAATTTTGTCCGTGACACTACAACGGATGGGATCGACTGGAGGATGGCAAGAGACACCACGGCCAAGGAAGAAAACTTGGAGGAAGAAAACGGCAGGACTCGGGACAGAAAAACTCCGCTGATGAAAAGTTGCAGAGTGTCGCGACGCGCCCTATTTAAAGAAAGAAAGGCCTCACCCTTTCGCCTCCCGAAGTGGGCGACAGCATGTCGCCGCGCGTACCACCCAACGGCATCGCATCGGGCAGTCCAAACGCCGACGCGATATTAATGAGGACGTGACGTGTCCATCACCCAGGCGGGTAACTTGCCCGGCACGTCATCGACCCCTCGATTCCCGCAACCGCACTTGCGCGAACGATTTTTCGAAACGGCCCAACGACCATTGGTCTTCTGGGTCTTGAGCGGCGCCTCGACCCCTCATCCCGAACGGCGGTTCGGTGTTCATGGTCTTGAGCGGCACCTCGACCATTGGTCTTCTGGGCCTTGAGCAGCGGCTCGACCCCTCATCCCGAACGGCGGTTCGGTGTTCATGGTCTTGAGCGGCGCCTCGACCATTGGTCTTCTGGGTCTTGAGCGGCGGCTTGACCCCTCATCCCGAACGGCGGTTCGGTGTTCATGGTCTTGAGTGGCGCCTTGACCATTGGTTTTCTGGGTCTTGAGCGGCAGCTCGACCCTTCATCCTGAACGGCGGTTTGGTGTTCATGGTCTTGAGCGGCGCCTCGACCATTGGTCTTCTGGGTCTTGAGCGGCGCCTCGACCCCTCATCCCGAACGGCGGTTCGGTGTTCATGGTCTTGAGCGACGCCTCGACCATTGGTTTTCTGGGTCTTGAGCGGCGGCTCGACCCCTCATCCCGAACGGCGGTTCGGTGTTCATGGTCTTGAGCGACGCCTCGACCATTGGTCTTCTGGGTCTTGAGCGGCGGCTCGACCCCTCATCCCGAATGGCGGTTCGGTGTTCATGGTCTTGAGCGGCGCCTCGACCATTGGTTTTCTGGGTCTTGAGCGGCGGCTCGACCCCTCATCCCGAACGGCGGTTCGGTGTTCATGGTTTTGAGCGGTGCCTCGACCATTGATCTTACAGGTCTTGGCGGCGCTCGACCCTCATCCCGAATGGCGGTTCGGTGTTCATGGTCTTGAGCGGCGCCTCGACCATTGGTCTTCTGGGTCTTGAGCGGCGCCTCGACCCCTCATCCCGAACGGCGGTTCGGTGTTCATGGTCTTGAGCGGCGCCTCGACCATTGGTCTTCTGGGTCTTGAGCGGCGCCTCGACCCCTCATCCCGAACGGCGGTTCGGTGTTCATGGTCTTGAGCGGCGCCTCGACCATTGGTCTTCTGGGTCTTGAGCGGCGGCTTGACCCCTCATCCCGAACGACGGTTCGGTGTTCATGGTCTTGAGCGGCGCCTCGACCATTGGTCTTCTGGGTCTTGAGCGGCGCCTCGACCCCTCATCCCGAACGGCGGTTCGGTGTTCATGGTCTTGAGCGGCGCCTCGACCCCTCATCCCGAACGGCGGTTCGGTGTTCATGGTCTTGAGCGGCGCCTCGACCATTGGTCTTCTGGGTCTTGAGTGGCGACTCGACCGCTCATCCCGAACGGCGGTTCGGTGTTCATGGTCTTGAGCGGTGCCTCGACCATTGGTCTTCTAGGTCTTGAGCGGCGCCTCGACCCCTCATCCCGAACGGCGGTTCGGTGTTCATGGTCTTGAACGGCGCCTCGACCATTGGTCTTCTGGGTCTTGAGCGGCGCCTCGACCCCTCATCCCGAACGGCAGTTCGGGGTTCATGGTCTTGAGTGGCGCCTCGACCATTGGTCTTCTGGGTCTTGAGCGGTGCCTCGACCCCTCATCCCGAACGGCGGTTCGGTGTTCATGGTCTTGAGCGGCGCCTCGACCATTGGTCTTCTGGGTCTTGAGCGGCGGCTCGACCCCTCATCCCGAACGGCGGTTCGGTGTTCATGGTCTTGAGCGGCGCCTCGACCATTGGTCTTCTGGGTCTTGAGCGGCGGCTCGACCCCTCATCCCGAACGGCGGTTCGGTGTTCATGGTCTTGAGCGGCGCCTCGACCATTGGTCTTCTGGGTCTTGAGCGGCGGCTCGACCCCTCATCCCGAACGGCGGTTCGGTGTTCATGGTCTGGAGCGGCGCCTCGACCCCTTATCCCGAGCGGCTCCGACCGAGGTCTCAACCAGCCACTTATGTGCAATCGGGTTTCCCCGAACACCACCTCCTACCCTCGAGGTCCGTCCCGCAGGAGTGGCTTTTTGAGGGGGGTAGTGTTAGGGGTATTAAATGTGACGCGACGCCCGGTCCGAGTATTACGCCGGATGTCATCGCCCCTCCTGCGCTCATTTACTCCCGCGTTTGACCACCCGACGTCACTTCTCCTCTGCCTCGCCCCGCATCCATGCTGGGTTGACCACGGCACCGGCCTGCGAAGCCAGGTCCGTATACCACCCCCAGACGCAACCAGAAGCGCGCCATCCGCCCGACATATTTAAGGCCAAGGGGTAAGGTGAAAAAGGGGGGGAAAAAGGTACGCTCTGAACTCTTCAATTGGTTGACCGGCTGGGATCAGGAGGGGAAAAGTTCGGGAGCCTACGGGAGTGAGGCTGACTTGAGCGTCGGAGGGGTCGGACAGAGCACCCTCCGACCCGCCTTTGTGCAGGTACCGTTCCCAGCGACATCGGCTCACACAATCGCTCGGGACCTAGCCGGAGCAGGAGACATCGATAAGTCCGAACCTTACCGAGACGACCCCGGATCCCCGGACTCTCCGCCGCACGCCTCAGGGTTACGGTAAAAAGTTGTGTCTGAGACGTTTGTGGACAAGTCAAGAAGATAAATAGCGACAGCACAGCACTGTCTCGAGAGTCAGCGTCTTCCATGGAGAAGCCAGTACCTTCATCACCATCACTTGCAACGTTTGATTCATGTCCCAATTCCTACTCGGTCAATGATGCACATGAATTCATACTAAAAAAATGCGCGTTTTTGTTTCTTCTTGTTGCTCGGAACCTGGTTCGCTTTTCCGAGCACGCAGTGCTTGTCATTCCTCCTGCTATCTTTTCGGCGGTGGGCTGCGATGTAGCCCTCACGCTTCTGATCTCGACAGGAGGCGGCCGGAAGAAAGAAGGTAACCCTACGTTCTTGTAGTGGAGATAAGCCGAATGATGTACTTCCAACGTGCTGCTATTCAAGTCTTCCGCTCCTGATCTCGACAGGAAGAAGTGAGCAGAAAGAAGGTGACCCTGAGTTCTCAGAACAGAAAAAGTCGGCGCCGCTATACACAACTTGCACCGAGGAAGAAGAAGACAAGCGGTGGGGACTCCATCGACAACATGTCTTCCTCCCGGTGATCCATTTGTCACCACGTTTCATCGCACAACGGGTTAGCAGCGTGCGGAAAGCGTGCGGCAGTGGAGAGCTCGCACGTTGCTCACGGGCCGCCGCAAGTGGAACCCTTCTCCGGCGAGGCTTGCACTGCACCGCCTCGTCCCCACTCGGAACCAAACAAGCCGAGCAACAACACCTTTTGATGTTTTCTTTTTTCTGAAAGTTACTTTTTTTTGTTTCTCTTTGGGTCGTATCCTTCTCCTGTCATCGTCTTCCACCCAACGTCAATGAAAAAGAAGAAGAAAAAAAATGTGGCTTGGATGAGTCGACTTCGACGTTTAACGATCAAGAAAAGACTTGGTGGCAACAACAGGAAGGAGCTAAATTTCTCGGAGCGGAAGAAGAAAAAGACGTCGAGCCGATTCAAACACATCGTCGACGAAGACGATGCCTGCGTTCTTGGGAAGGAGAGAGGTGGCCCATTAGCATGCGGCATGAAAGCTCCTCTTCTTGCCGCCACGAGCATTGCTTCTAACACTTCATCCCATCTGCCTTCCCACCATGTTTGATCCAACAAAAAGTAATCAATTCCATGTAAAATCACTTCTTTTTTTTTTTGGCGGGGGTTTGAGAAGAAACAGGACGTGTGTTTTCTGAAGCGGAAGAAGACATAAAAACCTTCTTCCTTCCTTTGTTTCTTCGAAGAAGCGTGATTGCGTGGGGGTTAATTTCGTAATTCGATCGCCATCCGGCGGCTCCCATCGGGCTGATGGCCTTTTGGGATTCCATCGTTTACCAGTTCGTAACGAGCAATACTTTTTAACACCCGTTGGATACCCTCCAGCTTCGCTACCCGCATGATTGTTGGGTGATCTCTGGGACCCAGGTTGATTTTTTTTCGGTGACTGAGACGGGTGAGCGCGAAGGTAAGTCGCAAGAGTAAGACACAGGTTTCTTTTTATATATTAATACGCCAAGAGAAGTGACGGCCCATTCTCTCACTCACTATTTTATGCGTCCGAAGGAGAGCGACGCCCTTCGAACGCGAACCCTACGGCCGCCACCGCCTCCCGCTTCCCGCTCCGCTGCCTCTCACCGCGGAAGGAGAAGAATCGGAGGAATTGGAGACAGACCGCCTTTGTTTGGTTCCTCGTCTCCCGTTGAACGCTGGACGAGCCACGTGCTCTCTCCCGGGTCCAGTTTAGGGTTTCGGGCGATTCGATCTTGTTGTAGGGTTTCATGGCGTCGGAGGATGTGGTGGGGAAGAGCACGGGGGAGTCGGCGGTGACGACGATCGTGAATCTCGCCGAGGAGGCGAAGCTCGCGAGGGAGGGAGTCAAGGCCCCCGGCTACGCGGTCGTCAGCATCTGCAAGTCCCTCGTGGCCGGAGGTGTCGCGGGGGGAGTGTGAGTCTTCCGAAACTCTTTCTTGATCCTGTTTGTCTGTTTCGTTTTATCCTTCTTGAAATTTGTGTGTCCTTTTTCTTGAATTGATCGTTGAATTGGACTTCCTTCTCTCCTTCTTCTTTCTCCCGTGCGATTAGTCTCGATGTTTTGTTCCTTTCGATTTCGCTTTCCATGTTTCACCTGTTGTCCCCTAAGATCTTTAATTCTTGGTTGTTTGACTGGGTCCTTTGACCCTAGCTTTTATCTTGATGCTTGCCAAATTGGTTGGTTTAGTTTCTGGCTTCCGCGAACCCTAACAGTGGTAGCCAGCACGAAACTCAACTCATTCTTCTTCTTTGTCCCATCCGACGACTAGTTCCGTTGCTTTTGTCCCTTCGAGTTTGGCGGTGATTTCGCTCTCCATGTTTCACCCGCTGTTCCCTAAGATCTTTAAATCTTGCTTGTTTGTTTGGGTTCTTTGATCCTGGCATGGGTCTTGATGCTTGCCAGATTGGTTGGTTTAGTTTCTTGCTTCTTCAAACCCTAGTAGTTGTAGCGAGCATGAAGCTCAATTTTTCTGCCTCTAGTAGTTGTTTGTTAAAATAAAATGTTCTCCCCGTCAAACACAAAACATTTTTCCTTGCAGACATACCAATATAAAAGACTAAGCCTGAAGTTCTAATGAAGTTTTACACTAGCATCAACAACATGTGACTGTGCAACTCGTATCATAGTAGTTAAGCTTGATCAACGGTGAAGCACTACATCACATCAAATTCATTAATTGATACCATTATGCCATATCTTAAGATATCCATATGTACAAACCACTCGTAAGCTTAGCAGCACCCATGTTTAATGTACAACATTCAGATGCTTACTCCGTCAGATGCGTGACCATGGAATGCAGATTAGGAACCGAATCCGCACTTCCAATTTTGACAATAACATGCATATCTGCATTACAACTTGACAAAATGAATCAAAAGATTCAGTGTCAACAAGGAAAATTCTGATCTTTTGAGGCACTTAACGAGAGATTTCAATTCATGGACAAGGACCTAGCATCTGCTTTTGATATAATCCTTCAATTCATGGACAACTTTTGCATCTTTAACAAAGGAAACTGCATAAAAGTCCACATTGTTTTCAACTCTGAATTTGATATCGTCCCAATCTTTTTCAGCAAGGAATAAAAAAAAAAAATTTATACCAGAAATACAAAGTTCAAATATCTATTAGACAAAGGACTTAATTAGAAGCATCAAAACCAAACATAATTTCACTAACTTACCTGTGATGGATGGCAAGGTTGCACTCTTTCCTCTAACAATCAGATGCCTCCTGGACTTTAAGTTTACCTCCATCAACGACTTCACACTTGACAGAATCCTCAGTTTTTGACATAACCATTAGAGACATCATTCCTCCTGTAGCATCAACAAGATCAGTTTACTAATTGCCCAATGATAGACATACATCAAGATGGAAACTGAAAGGCTGTTTGCTACTTGTCCAGCATTAGATATCAAAAATATTACCATTTAATCACAACTCATATACAAACATTGTGTTTGTCTATATGGAATCCTCAATCCATTACTTCTAATTAGAGGCACATGCTTCATTCATGCCAATTTTTCTGAACACTGCAAATTTTTTTCTGTCATCATAGTATTAAATATTGACCTCAAACCCCAAACTGTGTAAAATAGTTATTGAGCCACCTATATTCCATATATTACATGTATGCAAACAGTGCAGAACTAACATTTGTTGCTTATATCAGAAAGGATCAAGTCCCTTTTATATTTTGAAAGACTTCATTAGTGATGTACAAGAGATGTGATATGAATTGTGAAAATATAAACAGATGGGAAATGAAGTGTATCATAAAAGAAACTTATTGGACAGTACACCAAAGTTTGTGAAAATAAATGTCATATATCTCGAAAGAGCATTTGAATCAGACCAGGCCTTTTTACTTGCCATCTACAAGAAGCATGCCGCCAACTTCTACATCGTTAACGAAGTCATCATAGTTGACGCTAACACACGTCTCCAAGCCAACTCCTCTTTTTATTGTAAAAGTGAACACTTGTCCACTTGTTAAGGTAATCGGCTGCGGTGAGTCACCACTCCTAACCTCAGGGCCCGAAGACAGAACATTCAGAGATGACAAAATGATATTAAGAAACCGGCATAAGGGTTATGCATGACGAAGGAACTAGTGAACATTTGCAAGATTGTTAGCAACAGTGTCCGATATCTGTCATCAAATTAAAAAGCCTTCAGAGATACCAAGACGTTTGTGCTTGCATCATACAACATAAAGATAAAGAAGTATATGCACTGCAGCATTCTAGCAAATATAAACTCAGTATGCATTCGTGGGATACAAAATGATGTCACCGAGATCCAAAAGAAGTCAGAGGAATGAAATAGCAGTCGGAAGAAACCTGCCATGGCGTCAAGCATGAGATCGATGACCTTTGATGAGATGCATAGTCTCCATGCGACATGTTCAACCGAGCAACATTCATGCCAGCCTCAGCTAGCTTCCATATCATCTCCCTTGTGTTGGTCGATGGGCCGATGATGGTGCAGACTATCTCAGTCTGGCGCACCACATTCCACTGGGAACTTCCCCAACTTGCCGAATGCCCTTCTTCCTGCAACCAATTAATCGTCTCCAATTTGTAACAATCTTTAACGAGATTATAATGATTAAAAGCCCACTATAATGAAAGAAAGGCCAAGCACATAACGCACCGGAGATAAGCAATCTTCGACATGAAATAAAAGTAAAAGGGAAAGAGGCAAAAACAGAAAAGACAGTTGAGAGGTCGGAATCCGATAGGTGAACACCTTTGATATCTCATCCGGGAAGACAGGAAGAACACCGGCCTCGCCACGGCCCTAGCTGCCTATCTCGATCCTCTGCTACTTTTCCTGGGGGTGGAGCCTCGAAGGCCTGAGCTCGTGGAGCCGGCTCCTCGCGCCCCCGGATCCGGAGCCCGACGGCGAAAGGCGAGAGAGACTTGGATGGATCGCGTCGCCACCACCTGCGCCATGGCTTCCACCTCCCAAAATTACCGCCACATTCGCCGCGCCCGAGATTTGTCTTTGATCTCCGCATGCGATCGCATGTACGAAACATGGAGCGACGCCTTCTAATCACCGGAATACCCCTCCAGGCGACCCGTACGAATTACCGGTTGAAACTACCTGACCTTTGATCAGAGCAAGCAGATATGGTCCCACAAGGGGCCCCAGCACCCGAGCGCCGTGAGACGGTTCCGACGGGAACGGGTACGAGCAGAGGGTCCAAATCGGAGTCTGATAAAGTCAAATGAGGGGATTTATAGCGTTCGGTGAATTATCATTGGTTTGGACCGTTAATTGTTTTGGATCAACGATCTCGATGCATGAGAATAAGTTGCATCCGCTTATGGTCAACAGCAAGATGTTGGACTTTGCTTACTCATCATAGCCTTTTTTTTTAATGTTATTTTGTGTGTTCTAAGCCCGCCTGTTGTTTGAACTTTGCAGTTGCAGCGAGTTGCTCGACTGCATCGACGAGGTGATCGAGGCGAGCGACGAACTCGATGAGCAGCAAGGCGAAGGTGGCAAGCGAGAGAGCTGCAGTGCTCTCCAACGCACGCATCCTGGTGATCAGCTCGGTGCTGTCACCTCCTCCGTCTTCTTCTTCCAGCTCATCCACCTCCCTCGACGGCCACGAGTGCAGCCTCCTCTGCTGCTTTTTCATGGTCTCATGATAAGTCCGGGTCTGCGGTTGTGCAGTCGCCGGACTGCGTTCGGCCTCGCGGTGTAGTTTGCTGGATGGATCAGATCCAGATCCATGAGAACAATCTTTACCGGTTGGCTTGGGAGGGAAACCGTGGGAGGTGAGGAGGCAAGAGTGCAGGTCCACGGATCGCTGGAGACGATCGGTGGAGACACGAACACGCATGAGTTGGCTCACTCGAACGCTGTGCTTCATGTTGCCGAGATCATTCGCCAAGCTGCGGAGCAGCTCCGCTGCTTCAACCGTGGCCTCAAGGATCTCTGTCTGGAATGTGACTCGAAGCTCGATCGGTGCCTGCAACCGATACGATACGAGTAGGTAGAAGCGGGCTGCTTTGCAGAGGGAAGAAGGAAGGCGAGGGAGCACGAGGATTCGAACATCACCTGTATCTCCGAATGCAAACAGCCGTAGAGCGCCATCACTTCGTAGGCACAGTGCCGGAGCACGGCTCCGACCTTGACGTACTCCGACCAAGCGCCGTAGTAGTGCCTGAACCTGCCGTGCGGCGGCTCCCACTTCGCCGAATTCGCCTGCGGAAGCATGCACGCAGTGCCACCCCCAAATAAATCCCAGATCGATGCATTGCGGATGGATTGCAATCAGGAAGGCAGAGGAGATCGATTACCAAAGACTCGATCCTCGCGGATGAGTTCAGTATCGCTCTGCATCTCTGGCACGCAGGGTCGGCGGGGAATTCATCGGTGACCACCCTCCTGCAGAACTCCGTGTGCTCTGATCCATCGCCGCTCAGGTACTTCCTCGCACATTCTAAGCCCACAGCACAGATACGATGGAATGAAGCACGGCATGAGAGCTTACGGCAAGCGGCGAGAGAAGCGCAGACCTTCGAGCGACTCGGCGACACGATAGAAGCTGCTAACTAGCTCCTCGTGCAGCTGCTCGCCGGCCCATATGGGGAAGACGAGTAGATTGACGCCGACGGTGACCGCCGCTCCGATCGCGATCGAGTACAGGCGCTCCATGGCGATCCTCATCGGGTTGGCCATGCGGTAGGTGGAGACTACAATGAGGCAGTAAGTGAAGAGGATGACTCTAAAGCCATACTCGTAGGGGACACACGACGGCCACAGCTTCACGAAGGAAGTCGCAGCTCCTGCGAGTTCCAAAAGTCTACCGCTAACGAAATCTGAAGTCTACTGTCGTCGTCGTCGTCGTCGTCGTAGGACAGATTGTGCGTACCTACGAGGAAGATGCTGAAGCCAACAACATATGGCTCTGCAAAACGGCCGCTGCTCATGGATATCCCCATCACCAAGAGTGCGAAGATGCCGGCGAGCAAGCTTCCGACGGCTCGGTTGAATCCCCGGCACAAGGTCGCACCTGGACGAATCATCCTTGAGAGAAATCCAACAGCGATGAAAGGCGGATGTTTGCATGATCTGCTGCGGCGGCGAGGGGTACGCACCTACAGTGTATTCGAACATGATGCCGACGGTAAGGATGGACCAGAGGATGTTGGTGCCGAAGACCTCGAAGGGCCGCTGGATTAGCACGAGCAGGGAGACGAGAAGCATGGCGAGACCAACCTTCAGCGCGAAGGCCACCCTCCCGGTGTCCGCCTCCGCGAACGCCAACACATCTCGGATGCATTTGGTGAGCAGCGAGCTCTCCTTGCTCGGCTTCTTCACAAACTCGGGCAGCACGGCGTTGGGCGACAAGCTCACGTCGACCTTGTTGCTGCTTCTGCTTCCGTTCATTCTCCCGAGCGTGTCGAGATTGACGACAAGGTACTTGTCGTCACAAGGAGAGCGGTGATTTATAGTGTGGGAGCAAGAAAAGGAAAGGAGTGGCGGCCAAGGAAGAAGAGGAGGAGCATAATGTACAGCCTAACGCGAAGAATAATCCTAAAATACTATTAGAAGATGATCGAAAGATGCTGTTCGACAACAATAATGTGGTGGTGGATGGAGCAGCTAAGAATATAACAGCCAGGTGATAAGCATGCGCATTTTTAGTCGAAGTTTAGATACTGCAACTTTGCCCACTGGTAGCTGAATTGAGTTGGGAATCAGTGAACTCGCAAGTTGCTGAAAGAGAACAACAACACGATTTTGTGCATTAATTAGCATTCATAAATCTAAAGACAAGGGGAGAAGTACCTGACAGACAGACGGATACAAAGCATGCATCCACAACAATCGCATCACAACACGGCAGTTGCTTACTTGGTTCAAGAACATGAACATTCGACTAAAGAGGAGACGACGCAATTCTGGCAGAAAACACCCGTCAGGATACCAGAACTCGTTTGGGCTTCAAGGCCTTGTTTCTTGGGAAAAACGCTGAGAGAATGCTCCTGTTGCGAGCGGGAGGTGGGCAGATCTCGCGCCGTCCCGGGATGTCGAAGGACTTGAATCCTGAGAGGGTCTTTGTGCCACCCGCTGGGTCCTGCTGACAAAATGACATCCCGCAAGATCAAATGAGTTATGCACATGAGAAACGGTCTCGGAAAACAGAAAACTCATAGTTGTGATCAGCAACAAAATGTGTCTGTCAGAATTCAAGTTCTGATAGAACACAAACTCGTCATGGAATATGATGCATAGAAAGTTATAAAACAACTGCGCGAGTTGCGTGCTCTTGTTTTGACTGCAGATAAGTTACTGAAAAATGCGGATAACATCGTGATTATCCTTCATTCAACAAAGCTAACAAGGCATTAGGTATAAAATTCTGATGTGAAATATCTTCATCAAATTTCGGGGAACATTTTGTCATTCTGTGGAGAATAATTATAGGAGCACCATCATTTCTACAGCAAGAATGCAAAAAAATACTTTTGTCAATTAAAGAGGGAACACATGTTCAACCACGCGGCCGACAAGCAAGGTGAAAAACTTTCCATATTGCAGAAACATGGTATACATACTCTTTCAGAACTATTCCTGGTAGACAGGTTTCAGAATAAAGGAGAAGGAACCTAAAGCACAATGATGGTTTTCAAACAAACGTGATACAGAAATTTAAAGCAGATGTTTGTTGATAAAGCAATATCGATTGGTGTTGCCATAAAATTTGAATAAATGGAGGACCATTGCTTTAAAATTCACTGCCCTCACGTCTTTTATTCTGCCATCCCATGGTAGATGAACTTTTGAATTAATGCAATGAAAGGAGTTTCTTTGTACATGCAACTTGCTTATCTTCATCAAGTTAAAAGCTGGTACACTATTTTACCTTCACGCCAAATGTGAGAGATGCAGGATCAGTAGTTGGATGTCCCTTGGCAGCCTGAAGGTGACTCTTCAAGGGCAGTGGTGCAGTAGGCTCCTCTGCTTCTGAAATTTTACATGAACTTACAGTTAAATACTTTGCAAATACTAATAGAAGGAAAACATCATGTAGAAGACATTGAGATGCACGATACCCAAACGATGGAAAGAATCAGGAGTCACTTTGAAAGCTTTAGATTCTTCAACCCTGCCAGAAGAGAAGAACATAACAATTAGGTCACAACAACGGAACAAAATTAGGCAAACCATTATAAACAGTGGTTGGGGAGTATTGCAGAAGCTTGCCGTGGTGCTGTATGAGGCTCACTACTTGGCGCAGAGTTGCTCTCTGAGGACAGGTGCCAAGATAATGTTTTTGGAGCAAGGTTTCCTTTGAAGTAAAGATGCAAAAGGAAGCTTAAGGTTCGGGATTAACATATCTCAAAACCAAGCTGCATCAGTACATATGGACTAAAAACAAAAAACTGCAAACCTGAAGCATGTGGAAGAGGTTTTGATTGAGCACGAGTCAGTTTGTTAGCTTTTTGTAGCTTTGAACTGCTTTCCACCCTTTTACCTACCGCATCTAGCTCGGTTATCAAATCAAAAGTTTAGACATATCATCTAACCATTTCCTAAAAGAAGACAGGAATACTTATTGTCTCGCACTTGGTAAAATGTAATGTTTGCGATGCCTCCTTGTTGTTCCAAACAATTGCTGCTGCCTAAGACCTTCTTTATCAGTGAAAGTTTGGCAGGTAAGAATTTGCTGAAAATGAGAAAGAACATTAGTTCAACACTAAAATTTTAAAAATGGTGCTGCATTTCATACAACATTAACCTGATTGAGGCAATAAATTTTCAGCTCTATGGTTGAAACATCTGATGATTGTTGCTCAAAAAGGTCAGTCAATTTGTAAGCAACAGTACCAAGGTGATCAACAGCATTGACTAGGGCTCGGACAGCATATTCTTTCAGGTTATCCAATACCCTGAAAAAGGATGCAGTTACATTTTCATAACAAAGCAAAAAGTCATTCTCAATTAGCTTGGTGAAAGTTTGAGGTTGTGATTCTCTGCATTTTCCTAAAAAAGATAATCTGTATGTGTAAACTCCAAACGTTTGACATAAAGAAAATATTATCATAGTTGGGGATTTACAATTCTCAATATACAAGAATATCGAAAGACACTTGGTCCCCAATCAACTGCATGCAGCTATCATTCATCTAGTAAAAGAGCAGCTCTGTGATAGTAAAAGACACTACTTCAAGTATTATCAATTTCGTTTACCTCGCAAGAAGTAAAACTGAGAAGCACCCAATATCATACCGAGCTGTGCCATGTTGGTAAACACTTAGAACTTGCTATACAGACATACGCATTTTTTAGTTAAAAGTATTGTCCTCAGCGTTGAAGTAAACAAATACAGTTTACACATTTAGATATATTACAGTGCCGTTTGCTTTTATGCTTGTCTCTCAATGAAACTAGTTTAATCTAAAAATAAAAACCTTGAATATGACACCCATTTCCAGATGAGAACACCCATTCCTTGTTTTGGGACTTGTGTGCTCAAACAGCTATGGATTCGAAGAAAGACGCTATCCACATGTTTCTTCAGGAAAAAAGAAAAGGGATTTTCATGCTTCTCAAGAACTTTTTTGCAGAATTAGATGATGGGAGATCTCATAACCATCTTCACATACCAATGTTTGATGATGCACTAAGTTATTCATTTGTCTTATACTGTGGTATTTATTGACTAGAAACGATATTTTCTTGCGAGAACAAATAAAGCAACCAATAAGGTTATGAAAATAAACCTATCAGAAGCAAAAGTGAAGTGAACTATTTTTGGTTTTTCACCTTCGGCTATCAAATTTTTCGCAATAAATGCCCATGAATGATCTGTTTGGTACAATCACAGTCAGCAGGTTCCCTCAGTTTGGTCCCTATCATGTTCAGTTAATTGGATGCCGATACTGGTACCATCCAAATAGCATCATTGTACAGCATCACATGAAGCAGGTACCTTTGGACCTCGTGAAATTTCCATATGCTAAATTTACCCAGGAAAACGAAAAAAGAACACTCTGCTTGATGTATGTTATCCATATAGCAATACAAGGAGAAAAAAAATTAACTTTTTTTTCCAAGTAGACATATAGACAAAGGATCGAGATCAGAGTTCCATGGAAGCAAAATCATAGGAAAGTAGATCTTACATCTGTTTCTGTTCACTGTGAAGGTAGGATTTTTCGCAGTACTCGGCAGCAGAGTAAAGCTGAGGTCTCAGATTCTTGAGTTCCTAAACATTGTCAGCATCGATGAGCACAAATTTTGATGTGTTATAGACGACGAATACGTACAAAAATAGATGATTTCGAAATAGAACTGAACTCCAAAAAGAAGTAAAAGCATATGGTTCAGTCCAAAGGACACGAATCCTCAGCTGATTAATCACTGAACAAAAGAACCCGTACATCTTTGCTTCCCACTCCAGTTAATCCACAATGGAGCGAAGAAGAGTGGGTGACTCGAGATCGAGGTGGATCTGAAGCCAGAGGCACCGAAAAACTGGAAGCGCCAACGAACACAATCATCTCAAATGCTAATCATCATCAACTCATACAAGAAAAGAGGAAAAATCATCACGCACGCATCAGACCAAACAACAGCGAAGAGAGGCATCAGATCCGGAAAGCCGCGGAAGCAACAATGGGAAGGAGAGGAGGGAGCCGGATCGGAAGGAGCGGAAGAGAGCACCTGCAAAGCCTGGACGAAGCCCTTGCTACGCTCGAGAGAGACCTCGTCGAAGGTCATGGCCGCGTTCTCCGGCCGCCATTGCTGCATTCTCGCTGCTCACCCTCCCGCTCTCTCCGCCACCACCACCACCGCGATCCGAAGAACAAAGAGGGAAGGGAAACGAAGAAGAGGCGGAGGGTACGATCAGGTAGCTCTTCAATGGGCGGGAGCAAAGATCAGATCTCTCCTCGCCGTCGCCGTCGCCTCTCTCCTCCTCAAATTGCAATAAAGAAGACGGAGGAAGCGATACCGGGAAACGTTATTTTTTGATTCCTTTAATTTAAATAAAATAGAAACATGCGAACGAAATGATAACATAATGACTGACGGTGATATGATGCGCAACGTTGACCATCACCGTCTTCTGGCAAAGCCTTGTGGGCTTTGCCAATGTCAATTGAGGAAAAGAAATCATGCAATGTGGGCTTTCTTATCTACTCTCATATGCATCCAAATGCATACGACAACAATTAATGATATGTGAATTTTATCATTATTTAAAATTTATATATTTAGTTAAATTCAGAATACTTCATTTTTTATCTTTTCGCTTTGAGATGGTTTCTGAATTTATCGGATCCATTCTGATATGTGAGAATTAGCATCATGGCATCAACAACAGGTCACGCGTCCTTGTCCTTCTGTTGGAGCCGATCGCCTCCCCCTCCGTCTTCTACGGCCGCGGCTTCCATGGAGACCGAGACCTCACAACAGTGCTCCGACGGCAGCTTTTCCTGTGGCTGGTCCAGGAACGTCAGGCTCCCCGGCGAATCCTCGGACGGTGGCCCACGACGCTCAAGACGTCGAGATGGACCCCGGGTTCACCTCCAAGCGCTGAAAAGCTGACTCCATAGATTTCGAGTTCCATCTGCCGGCGAGCTCTGGGCCTCCGCTCCTGGTTCATGCAGATCAAATCTTCTCGGATGGCTTACTGCTGCCGCTCCACCGCGTGGCCCCTCCAAAAGCCGGAACGATCTCTGTTTCTCCCGCTGCAGATTCCGCTCTGAAGAGATCTCTGTCGGCAGGCTCATCAGAATTCTCCTCTCTCTCTCTCTCGTAGCGACCGGTTCCGATTCCGCCACCCCCAGACCGCCGTAACTCAGCCTCTCCGGAGCCCAATGCGAGGTCTGCCGTGGAGCTCACGCGGAACCAAGCAGGCGTCACCTCTCTCGAACGCCTGTGCCAAGTCCTACTTCTTCTTCAAGTACTCGAAGCCCTTCCTTGCGCCGTCGTTGTACAAGAAGGCAAAGGGAAAGGTGGCGACAACCAGGGCTTCCTGCTCGACATCACCGAGCGTGGTCGATGCAAGCATCCACGACGCCGTCATCTACTGCAAGAATTCTCTTGGTGACGATGAAGTGCCCGACCTGTGAGCCATAAACAGCAGCCGAAGTCGGCATAGTTAGACAAGATGCGATGCTCTTCGTAAATGTCCAGCCTTGGTGCCATGGCTGACATCAAGATGAGACGCTCTTCACAGGTGATGGAGGCTACCTGGGCCTTGCATTTATTTAAGCACCGATTGCACCGTCGAGCCTCGGTCCCATGGCGAACACCAATCTCCAATCTGCATCAGGAGCCCTGGACCGGCTTCTTCTTCCCCATCCAACTCCTATGAAAGTATGCTTCCTTCAGGAATGCCATCGTGTCACGGACAAAATTATAAACGGCTTGTTCGATGTAATGCTTATGTATGTCCGTGTCCCTTTTGGTGGGTTGTCACTTGTAAAGCTTGTAAAGGGCTTGCCAAAGGCAAAATGCCCCATTTGAGCGAGTTTGTAAGCCATTGTAGGCTTGTACATAAAACTTGCGTCGAGTGCCTACTTGTACTAGAATTCGATCTGTAGTGGACCAATTTTATACTTTTGTTGTGCAACTGTTCTGAGCTTGTAATATGCATGGTTAGAATTTGCATTGGCTACAAAGTGTTTGCTAAAAGAGTGGCTTGTGGATCCCGTGTGAAGCGCGTTCTGTCCCGTTCTCTTCCGTAGGTCCTAAGGGATTCTAGGAGATTTCGGGAGGTCGACCTTTGCGGTGATACGCATTGGTGCCGCACGACTTAGGCAAAACCAAAGTCCGTGATGGATGGTATCGAGCTGACAAGCCCACTTACAAACACTTAGCAAGCAAACGTGGGGGACCTAGCGAGGCACCACGAGTACAAGCTAAGAGGAATTGCGGAGCGCACAAAGGTCGGGATGGTTGAGTTCGAGCAGTGGCTCGACGTTAACACCCGCAGCGGTGCTCGAGGCAAGCGAGTGCTTGGCAAAGGATGAGACCGCAAGGTGGAGTGGGTTGTTCAACGATCGAAAGAGTTGTTAACTCAAGGAATTCGATACTCATGCAAGGCCTTGCATGCGACGATGGATTGTTCGCGGCCATCCCAAGGCGATCAAGGTCGGCGCCATGGAGCATTAAAACTTTCTCTTGGCATGTGCAGGATACTTTCAAAAGTGCGTGCAGCGAGTAATGTTTGCTAGACCTGCAGGGGTGCGGCGATGTATTGGTGAAATGTCACACCCAGCAAGTGCATTTGCAAAGCGCACTGGGGCACGCTTTGTTCAGCAAAGGCTAAGTAGTCCAAGGGGATGGTGGTCTCCAAAACTTCCAAAGGGAAGGAGGCAAAGAGTGAAGTTGCTCTAACGGGACAGATATCCAAGAGGGATAAGTCCCGATTCTCCATATGGATAATCTTGTGCAATGAACCGCACTAGTTGAGGAGTACCTCAACTCGAAGCTCGATGGATCGAGTGAGTGGTAAGGAGTCATTGCATGATCTCGCCAGTGGTGATACGTTGGTGGACGACATAGTGAGATCGTGGGGAGCAACCTGTGCAATACAAAGTGAAGGCACACTTGGAGCCGATAGTGAGATCGGACTCAACAAAGGGTCAGTGGAATGGTGGGCGTGAGTGGACCACCATTAACGCAATGCAAATCGAGAAGGAACAACTTGGGGTAACTTGTTGATGTACCCAAACCGCATGAAGGAGTTGGCGAAGAAGATAACGATGGAGCGAGGCTTGGAGCTTTCCTTAGACAGAGGTCAAGGACATGGACTCTGCAGAGGCAGGAATCGGATCATGTCGCTTCCATGGGTTTCATATTCGATGGAGCCGACTCATCTTGCATGGTGCCAAAGACAAAGGGAGCTGAGGCACATGCACCTTATCTCGATGAAGAATTTGGGGGAGATTCTAAGGCGACCAGCTTGTCGAGGCAAAGTTGGTGTCAATAGGCCTGACACGGGCAAGAGGATGCACGTATACTCTTGAAGAATATGCCATAGTGTTGCTATTCAAGTTGCCATGAGGAAAGCGGTGCAGCGGAGATTGTGCCGGTAGGGGCAGTCCCGTGATCCGCATAATGGTGCACCTATTTAAGTCGGGACTTCAAAGGAGCTAGGCGATGGATCGCCCAGAGCTAGGCTTCTCCGAGTGTGACCCGAGAGTGGGTGGACGAAGTCGATTGCCAAAGGAGTGAACATAATCGGTTGGCGAAGGCCTTGCGATGTGTTGGCGAGTCCACACATGGAGATATCGCACTGAAGTTCATACCACAGGATCACGCAAGGAAATGTCATCAGCGGCGACATGATGCAATGGATCATGGTGGAATGGTTCGTGGCAAGTCGACACGGTGAGTCCCATGGGGGGACTAGATCATGCAGAGGTATGATTAGGAGCGCGACTAGGAGCTCCACTTCGGTGAGCAACATGGCGGTAAGAAGGGCTATGGATTCAAGCAGGGAATACCATGGTATCGCAGAGGCGGGTCTTCCGTGCGTGCATCGAATGTTGCATTGAATGGAAGCCTTGGACATCAGCTTATGGGGGCTGTACACCATCAAGGAAGAAGTTCAGATGCAAGTACCAGGGAGTCTCATGGGGGGCCTAGATCATGCAGAGGTATGATCGAGCTACCAAGAGTGGAACCGCTTGAGCTCACATTCGCTAAGGGAGCCCGCAAGTCGGTGACAAGGCCGAGTGTTTAACATTGCAGCCAATGAAGCCAAGGAGAACAGAAATGGTGCAAGCTCTGTAACATGAATGGCGTGGCCATACATGGGTGTTGTAATCTGTCTTTCCAATGACCAAGTGGAACCGCTCAAAGAACACAGAGGTGTCGGGCGGATGGTCGAAATAGGGCCAGGAAGCAATGACGAGTCCAAGAGGGACTCAGCTACCCAAGATCAATCATCGGTTAGATTGAAGGTGGACTCAAAGGAGTGCCACAATGCCGCGGAGGCGAATCTACCGATCATGAAGAAGGGATGTAGATGCGAGACAACGGATAGTAGTGCCATGGGCGTGGCAGTGCCTTGGTACCGCAGAGGCGGGACTTCCGGGGAGTCATCAATCCCTTGCTCTCATAGAGGGAGAGCACTTGGTCGTGATATGGGCCGTGGAGGAGGAGAATGCTTCGGCAAACTCCATGTACCAAGACAAGGCTGAAGGGCACAGGAACTTCGTAAGACCAAAGGTCAATAGACTTTCCATCAAGATAGCCGCGAGTGAAGGACTTCGGTCGATGCAAGAGTGCATGACGCGCTGCATCTTTGTACCTTTGCTACTCGGAGGAGTCGCGGCGTAAATGATGGAGAAGGCGTACAATCCCAAAGGCGACCAGATCTATCGTGAGACTTACTCCAAGTTGGAGTGATAACTTCTGCATTCCGTAAGTTCAAGGGCAATGAGAAGGTGAATCATAGTAGCCGACTCAATGCAAGGATTGCAAACACTTCAAGTGCTTCTAAGTGTGAGCTAAGAGCAAAGTAAGTCTAGCAACCACTTGATGCACGTAAGTACAACCTCGAGGAGGCGGGCGAAGTCAAGTAACATTTGCCTTCTCAACTCTCAAGAGAATGGGCGGAATCGAGTACCCACTCTCTTAGTTATCCGCAGGAGCTCGCACAAATTTGAAGACCCTTCAAGTAATGAAAGATAACTTGTCAAGTCCTCACCAACGGTGATCAGAGTAGACTGCGCTTTCATTTTCCAACTGAAGGTCAATCGAAAGCGAAAGTGATGCGAGCCTACTTGGGCAAGACAATTAAGTGGAAGAAGATTCGATGGGCAAATTTTACGGAGAAAGGACCTGAAAAATTTAAAAGTTGCGAGGCGATGTTCGTTAAAGCTCCAACAAGCATCTATCCAGTTCAAGAGATAAAAAGAATTTAAAGATCGGCGATATCAAAGATGGTCTTTTCCTTCATCGATGAATCCGCAAGACTCAAAGAAGGATCAAGACAACTTCCGACCCCACACCAGAGTCGAAAGTTATTGGCGAGTTGAAGCAAAGATGGGCGATTAAAGTTCGACGACTCAACCACAACAAGTGGAGAGCAATTGGGAGCCAAGAGGCGCATTGCAAAGCAGGAGCGTAAGATCAAGATCCAACAAAGAAAAGAAGTTGCAGCAAGAAAGGCTTCGACGAGGACGCCAAAGGAATAAGTGGGGAGAATGTCACGACAAAATTGTAAACGACTTGTTCTGTAATGCTTATGTATGTCCGTGTCCCTTTTGGTTGATTGTCACTTGTAAAACTTGAAGAGGGCTTGCCAAAGGCAAAATACCCCATTTGAGCGAGTTTGTAAGCCATTGTAGGCTTGTACATAAAACTTACATCGAGTGCCTACTTGTACTAGAATTCGATCTGTAGTGGACCAATTTTATACCTTTGTTGTGCAACTGTTCTGAGCTTGTAATATGCATGGTTAAAATTTGCATTGACTACAAAGTGTTTGCTAAAAGAGTGGCTTGTGGATCCCGTGTGAAGCGCTTTCTCTGTCCCGTTCTCTCTTCCGTAGGTCCTAAGGGATTCTAGGAGATTTCGGGGAGGCTGACCTTTACGGTGATACGCATTGGTGCCGCACGACTTAGGCAAAACCAGCTAAGTCCGTGGCAATCGGGTGGTGGTTCAGGTTGTGGGGAATCCCAACCTTGGTGTCATAATAACCATGCATGATGTCCCAAGCATCCTGCACAACAAGATTTAGAGCCAACACTTGAGAACATTGACGACTGCAAATGTTCCGATCTGTGAGAAGCACACATCATTGTGTTTAGATCTACCAATTGCAATCTTGTTGAAGCAGCGATCATTGCAGAGAAGATGTATTCGATTCCAAATTGCAAGCAACGCTGACTATGTCACATTATAAATAGCAGACAAGGAGGAGAACACACCTCATGCCTTTTGTATCCGGTGCAGCAACACACATCACAAGCAGAAGAATCTACTGCCGCTGGATTAACAGAACCAAAGGGCGCACTTGTGTTCTGGTCGTCGATCATCATCGCCTATTTGTTCAACTTGCCTCGCATCAAATAAGCAGCCAACATCAACAGCAAAATCCATAATTAAAAATGGTATGCTTTTGTGTGCAACCATATACGCAAAATTCAATATACATAATGATCGTGCCAGTAATTTAAGCGCTAACCTTGAATCCTCGGATATTCAACTTTACTTTTGAGGATAAGACTATGGAAATCCATAGAACTTAGCAGATCAAGAAAATTTCCATCGACGTCTGACTGCAACCTGCAACCGTAAAGGCAAAGGGATAAATTGAAACCATTGCTTTTTGAAAGATAAGACTATGGAAATCCATAGAACTTAGCAGATCAAGAAAATTTCCATCCACGTCTGACTGCAACCTGCAAACCTTTAAAGGCAAAGGGATAAATTGAAACCATTGCTTTTTGAAAGAGAATGAAAGTGTTGTACATGACAACTTAAAAAGTAAAAGGTGTGAAGGCAAAAAGGCTGAAAGGCCAACAAAGCAGAACGTAAGCATCATCGCTTTATATACCACAAATCACCTCCGGAAGCAGAGCTAGGCTGCTTTACAACCCGCCTCGGCTCAAAGGCAGTCGAAGCCTGGGCACTTTTTTGTGGTCGTAGCGACAGCACTTCTGGGAATGGCGTGACAAGCTCCCGAGTCCTGCCCCTGAGATATATTACCAGCAATCACAATGTTAAAAGGGAAGCCGCAAAAGAAGACTTTGCGATACCCAAACAACACAACGTAATCATGACGCTAAAGAGAGCAACAAAACCATCAGAAGTTTCACGAAAATTAAATCATGCAAAGAATCCATCGGTACTACAAACATGAGCCCTATTGTTGTGTTTTCAAATTGCTCATTCCGGTACATACCAAAAGAAAGCCCCTGATGTATCTTCAAATTACTAATTAGCAGCCCTGAGAATTTTTTTTCAGAATGAAACATAAACTTCCATCATCTCATAAAACAATCTTCAGCTTCTGCACATCAAGAACAACTTGCATAATCTTCCAGGAAACGTATAAGCGAGGAAGTTCCCATAACCACATAGTACACAGACAACCAAGAAGCAAAAAAACATGCCACCGAGCATGTAGCTTATCCAAATCCACCGAGGAACCTGCTTACGGTGACATGCACTAAAACAAGAAAAACTACGTGATGCAATACAGAAACATCAACAAAACCAAACGACTGATAATAATGACATGGATAAGAATAAGCCAAAAATTATCATGCTTGATACAAGAATGATAACATAGCTTTGATCCACATCATAAAACATGGAATCGCTTATATTAGTTCAGTTGGTGGTAGTCTCCATGGCCACCTAATTAGCTACCCCAAGTGGAGAGTTAGTTCTAAGCGAAAAATTTACGAACAGTCATCACACCAATTGAAAAATCCATCACTAGCCAATAAACCGAAACGATCAGCTGCAGCCACACAATAACTTTTTCCCCGTTGGAACTTCTTATGCTTCAAAGGTCCCTTTGGAATCTTGCTCAAGGATAGTGTTTCTTGAACTCTGATTGTGTCTTCTCTGCAAATGCATCAACCTGGTCCTCGTACTTCTCATGCAGCACTGGCACCGCGTGCAGCATGTCGAATGCCGTTTCCCAAGCCCAGTGGCATAAGAAATCTAAGGATGCAGTCAATTCGATCCAGCAAATTAGATGCTACTGCAGAAGTTTAGATTACCTATATAAAATAAGGTCAAGAAGTTGCAGCAGTTGCCAAGGATTGACAGAGCCCACAACCCAGCAATAACCTGAAACATCAAGAACCAGCCATTATATACCCAAAACAATGCACCAAAATCCTGAACTCCATCGTGAGATAAGCTACACAACATACAGCAAGGAACTTCTTCAGATCACGCCCTAAAGCGATGTCCCTCAAAGCAGCAAGGCCCCGGTTGATCTGGTAACGAAGAGGAAGGGCAATGCTCACAGCTACAACTTCGGGAACGCTTACCACGGGAATGTTCAGCAGGCAGGGACCTACCGAACACATCACGATTAGATGGAGCTATCGGAGGAGGCATGAGCTCGAAGCCACACAAATCTGAGAGCCGAGCTCACTTGTTCATGAAATGGGTCGCATTGGAGCAGAGGAATGTGGTGGCTAGGGATAGCAGCTGCTCAACAATTACCGTCCTATCATCAGTAATCGTTCAGATGCTCTCAAGCAATTCGATCGAACAAATATTACAAGAAGGCAGCTCGATCCATATCTCACCTCATTTGTCGATCGAGGTCAAATCAGGGTTTCGGTGTGGATGAAATACTTCGAATAAAAGAACGCAATGATCTTTCTTTCCTTCTAAATGGAAGACGGATGCAAACTCAAATCCGAGAGAAGTAGCCGACTCGAATCAACACTTGGCGGATCACGGAACGGCGTCTTATAGAGCCTACAGATCTCATCAGCTACCCAAGTCGGCGAATAAAGCAAACTCGATCTCGATCTCGATCAACCGATGGGATTCTTTTTATTCTTCTTCTCTTTAGAATAAAAAAAGTGCATATATTATCGGTAAAATCAGAAAATGTGGACAACAGAAAGAGGATCCGTACGCTTCCCGCCGCCCAAGATCAGGTGGACGGCCTTCTCCCGGCCGAAGAGGCGGTACATCTTCGCCTTGACGGCGTCGGCGGCGGAGGGTTCCGAGGTCTTCTCGTTGTCCGAATCCGACGACGAAGAATCCTCGCGGTGCAACTCCTCCTTTATCTGTTCCATCAGCGACGACTCCGCCGCCCTCGCCTCCTCGTGCTCCGCCATTGTTGCCCGCGCTCCCACTCTATGGTTTGAGGACAAGCGATCGTGGCCGTCGGATCGGGCTACGGAGATTGATGACAATTAGCGGTAATGTTACTAACTTAGGGTGATGGTGGCAAATGTGGCCGTCGAGGGAGGAGGGCTAATTATAGAATTCCCTTTTAATTAGTTATTTTTATCATTTTAATCCTTATATTTTTAAAAATTATATTAAAATTTTTATATTTATAAAAATAAAAATATTTAATCATGTTTCTTCTTATGTCGACTACATGTGCTGTTCGAAAAATGATACTAAAATGTGATTAAAAAAATAATTTTGTAACGCTATTCTCATTGTCTAAAGAAAAAAATAAAAAAAAATATTTTATTTAAAAATAGAGTGAGATAGTATTATTCAATTGTTTAACCTTTTCTCTTTTTGTCTTTAGAGATTTTGTTGAAAAGTGAAACTTCATAGAAATAATCTCTCTTATGATATTATTTCTTTCCATTCGTTGACTACTATAAAATTGTTGGTTTCTCGATTGTTATTTTCATGAAAGTTTCAAAAGAATAAATTAATATCGATGAGAACAACACTATAAAATTATCTTTTTAATAATGTTTTAGCATCATTTTCCACGTGTGATAGCACGTGTAGTATTTTCGTCGTTAGCAATATTAATGGTGTGAGGAGAAATGAGATTAAATATTTTACTTTAGTAGATACAGAGATATCAATATAACTATTAAAAATATAAGAATTATAGTGGTAAAGGAGAGGAATATGGCTTAAAATTATTCCTTTACTAGGAAATAAAGCAACAAATAAATTCGTAAACGGTCGTTGTAGTATAGTGGTGAGTATTCCCGCCTGTCACGCGGGTGACCCGGGTTCGATCCCCGGCAACGGCGTTTTTACCGTTCGTTTCAAAATAAAAAAGATTAAAGCATAGTTAGTTTTTAAAGATACGGGGATTGGGGTGCAAATGACGAATATGCCTTAAGATTATTACTTTACTAAGAAATTAATCAATAATAATTCTTCGTCGACGGTCGTTGTAGTATAGTGGTGAGTATTCCCGCCTGTCACGCGGGTGACCCGGGTTCGATCCCCGGCAACGGCGTTTTTACCGTTCGTTTCAAAATAAAAAAGATTAAAGCATAGTTAGTTTTTAAAGATACGGGGATTGGGGTGCAAATGACGAATATGCCTTAAGATTATTACTTTACTAAGAAATTAATCAATAATAATTCTTCGTCGACGGTCGTTGTAGTATAGTGGTGAGTATTCCCGCCTGTCACGCGGGTGACCCGGGTTCGATCCCCGGCAACGGCGTTTTTACCGTTCGTTTCAAAATAAAAAAGATTAAAGCATAGTTAGTTTTTAAAGACACGGGGATTGGGGTGCAAATGACGAATATGCCTTAAGATTATTACTTTACTAAGAAATTAATCAATAATGATTCTTCGTCGACGGTCGTTGTAGTATAGTGGTGAGTATTCCCGCCTGTCACGCGGGTGACCCGGGTTCGATCCCCGGCAACGGCGTTTTTACCGTTCGTTTCAAAATAAAAAAGATTAAAGCACAGTTAGTTTTTAAAGATACGGGGATTGGGGTGCAAATGACGAATATGCCTTAAGATTATTACTTTACTAAGAAATTAATCAATAGTAATTCTTCGTCGACGGTCGTTGTAGTATAGTGGTGAGTATTCCCGCCTGTCACGCGGGTGACCCGGGTTCGATCCCCGGCAACGGCGATTTTTACCTTTCGTTTTAAAATAAAAAAATATTACAATAGAATCTCATCATCACTAAGATACAATAACAGACACAGCTTTAGAATGGCTAATCCACCAAAAACAGTTTTATAAGGTCTCCATCCAAAACTGGGTATCAACTCAATCACCATCTTTGCTTTTTCGACATGAAAGAACAAGGACTCGTTGGACTTCTACTCCCTCGGATTGTTATTTATCTCAATAACTCCAAATTTTACGCTCAAAAGGTCAAACATATACCATCCTTTTAAAAGACGTGCATGAGCCAAGTCGCAAGTCATGTCCGTTGACTTGGCCTCTTTTCTACTCGTCGCAATCATTGATTTACTACCTGGGTTATCAATTAATATAAAATTGAACTCATTTTTGATGTAGAATTAAGATGGACTGTTAGAGAGAGAGAGAGAGAGAGAGAGAGAGAGAGAGAGAGAGAGAGATTTACTATCAGAACATCTTCAAACAAATAACACTCTCAGACATGACAAGTGGCAGCGAAGAAATCTCACCAACAACTCACACACTCCACAAGAGCAGAGTCACCGCGGCCAAATTCCACAGCACTCGCGTACCCACAGAAAGAGAAAACAATGCAATTGACAACCAAAAGAAACATCACAGCAGAAGTCCACCGATTCCTCCTTTTATTTTCGTGCTTTGACGTGCGCGCCGACGATCAGTTGGTGTAATTCTTGAGGGCCGCGACCGGCTCGCCGGCCTTGGCGGCGGGCGTGGGCTCGACGCCCGGCGAGGGCGGCACCGGCGTGCCGAGCAGCTCCCTGGGGAGGTCGGGGATTCCCCTGAGGTAGAAGGTGTAGAAGATCTTGAAGGGGAAGACGATCTGCTGCAGCTTGACCTGGCCGGAGGCACCCACGAACACGCCGGACCCGCCGGTCACCGCCAGGTGCGACTCCTCGTACGTCAGGTACGCCCCCTGCACCGAGATGTGCCCGTAGTCCCCGAAGTAGAAGCTGTAGATGGCCTCGTACCGGTCGCCGTCCCTCTCCGGCACGTGTTGGATCAGCACGCAGATCCCCGACGTGATGCCCAGCCGCTTCTCCAGGTTCCCCGAGTACAGCTGTTGTCGTCATGCATGTTGACAGAAAAGAAATGTTCACCTACCGGAAATAGACGATGAACACGGGGAATATGCAGATAGGATGACGGAGAAGCTTGAGCCTGCCTTGTTACTGAAGGGGACGAGATCGCCCAGGGAGTTGACTTGTTTCTGGCTCAGCCGGAGGTAGGCGGGGCTGCCGCGGTCGCGTTCGTTGATCTCGTACACGCACAGCTCCTGCACCTTAGCTGAAAGCCGTTTCCTTGCGTTACCCTCGGCTTTCGGAAAACAAAGACTATCTACTGCAAACGGAGAACGAAGAAGATAACACAAGCTCGTGAGAAGAGACGAGAAGAAAGAATACTTGGTCTGGAGTCTGCAGGGAGCTTCTTGGAGAAGAAAGAAGTGAAACCGACGGCTATCGTCGGAAGAGCAGATTGGCGGCGGCGGCTGCGGGGACTTGAAATCCGCAGTTTCGGGCTTTTACACGAAGAAAGGAACGGATTTGGGATCGAGGAAGGCGCGGTGGTGACTCGTGAGAGATTGGAGAGGGCTGTGGATGAGTTTGGCACGTCGAGGAAGGAAGCTCTGAGGCATGAGGATGATGCCATGGAGGCAGCAGAGGGTGAGAATCGGGGTTCGGAAGCAGACAGGCGACGGAAAGCGGTGAACAGCGTCGAGTGAGGGATGATTGGGTTCATGGGTCTACTATATAACGTGTGTATTTGGCTGCGTTTAGAAAGGAAAGAAGTGTTGATTTGGAAGGAAAAGAAGGCATGGTGGTCCGCCTCCACCACCGTCCTGCGTGACGCAGACTGAGCCACGTCATGTCCGGCACCGGCAGCCCGTGGTGGCGGACCTCCACACCAAGTCTCACTCCGCTGCGAAACGCACACGGATTGATCAGTGTACTGCCACTCCCTCTCTTCTGCTACCGATCAATCCAACCAACTTAAATCCCCTTTGTTTACTGGTAGTTCTGCACATGTTTTGCACGTGTCGACAATGCTATGCCTACAATCCTATTTGTCGGATCCACATGATCCGACCCGTTAGCCCGGTTGTGTGGCCTACTACTAAATTCGCGTCGCGTCGCGTCGCGTCGCGGCGTCTCCCGCGCCTCTGATGACCATAACAACGCGGTTCTACTGCCGGGCTCAGCGCAGCCCACAAGACCTCAAAGAAGCTCTCGCTCACGCCATCACCCGCTGCTGCTCCGCCCACCATCTCCGGCGCCTCCATGGCCGAGCCGTCGCCTTCGGACTCCGTCACAACCTGTACGTAGCCAGCCTCCTTGTCGCCCGATACTTCCATTTCGGTGACCCCGCAACCGCCCGCTTAGCCTTCGACGATGGCCGACGAGGGGGGCCGTCGAAGACCCTCCTCTGGAATTCTCTTATTAGAGGATACCTCAACAACGGCTCGCCTCGGTCGGCCTTGCACGTCTATCTTGAAATGGTGGCGGCGCGGCCTCTGGCGCAGTGCGAGCCGGACAGGGTGACCTTTCACCTCGTCATCACGGCTTGCACCCATTTGTCCGAATTCGATTTGGGTTCGAGGGTTGGAGGGCATGCTCGGGCCAAAGGGCTCGATTCCGATCTCATGGTGGGGACGGCGCTTCTTGATATGCACTGCAGAGCCGGGGAGATTGGACCCGCTCGCAAGGTGTTTGATGGAATGGCTTCCAGAGATGTGGTAGCTTGGAACGCCATGATCGCGGGGTACTCGAGAGTTGGATCCTTCTACGAGGCTGTCAGTTTGTTTAATGCCATGAGGCTTGGCCAAGGAGTTCTACCCAGCGAAGCCACTCTGGTTAGCTTAATCTCCGGCTGTGGGCGTTCTGGTTCTCTGAAGGATGGAGAGACCATTCATGCCGATGCAATCAAGCTTGGTTTCGGGGCAAGTTTGTTTGTCGTAAATTCTCTAATTGAAATGTACACCAACTGCGACTGCTTGGGTGTGGCATGCAAATTATTCGACAGGATGGTGTTCAAGGATGCCGTCTCATGGAGTACCATGATCGGTGGATATGTCCAGCACAAGCGGCCACATGATGCCCTCAAACTGTTCGAATGGATGATCGTGAACACACAAACTCCTCCTACCAGATCCATTTTGGTCAACGCAATTCTTGCTTGCGCAGACTTGGGTGATTGGGAGGAAGGTAAATTGATCGAGGAAAAGTACTTAACTAGCAAGCAAAGCGAATCTGCGAGGGACCCAAGTATGGTTACTACACTCGCCTACATGCATGCCAAATGTGGGAAGTTGGATGTTTCACTCGACCTTCTGGATAGAGTTGAAGTGAGAGGGGATACGATTGCATGGAATGCAGTGATGAAGGCCTATGCTGAGCTTGGAATTGTCGATAAGGTTTTATATCTCATGCTTGAAATGCAAAGGAGAGGCATCAATCCTGATCAGGTTACCATCGTTACTTTGCTTTCCGCTATATCCGATGCCACATTTTTGAAAAAAGTGATGGAAGCACATTCACAGATTATTAAAAGAGGCTTTGAAATGGAGAGGCAGATCGCAAACTGTCTTGTCGATGCATATGCCAGGTCTGGAAGCATTACAGATTCGAGCAGGGTATTTGATGAGATTGCAGAGAAGGATGTGGTTTCGTGGAGCACAATGATAAAAGCTCTTGCATGGGAAGGGAAAGCAGCTGAAGTCCTCAATCATTTTGAGCTAATGAGGGAAACAGATACAAGGCCAAACCATTTTACGTTTCTTTCGCTGCTATCTGCTTGCAGCCATGCAGGTCTTGCAGAGAAGGGGTGGAAAATTTTCAATTGTATGAAAGAGGAATATGGCTTGGAACCAGGTGTCGAACATTTAACTTGCGTGGTGGATATGTTCTGCCGAGCTGCAAGGTTGTCTGATGCATACAGATTGCTAAAAAATGTGATGCAAAGAACCATCAGTCATGCTGCTTTGTGGAATACTTTGCTCAGTGCTTGCAGATTGCATGGTGATGTTGTGATCGGGGAAGCTGCTGCCAGGCATCTCTTCCAGTTGGAACCAGAAAATGCAGCGAATCACAAGATGCTCGCAGACATATATATTTCAGCAGGGAGAAGAGATGATGCTAATGGTGTTCTAGGATTGCTGAATGCAAATGGCTTGGACAGTATACCTGGATGCAGTTGGTATGAGGCAGGTTAAAGATGTTCCTCGGTAATGGAACATGTAATGCGACTTGGAGTGAAGGTTTTGCCTTTGTGACGATCAAACCATCAAATGTGCCACAAGATCAGCCCATACCTGAAGCAAATGGATCTCATGGTAGATTATTAGACCTGTTTTTATTTGGTTTTTCCTCAAAGTTATCCATTTAAAGTGGTATCATAAACATTAACAATAGTGTGAATTATAGATTTAATTTGAAAAATGAAAACCAAAACTACAGTGTGGTAAGGAAGGAGCAAATTTAGATGCAAGAAGAATATAAATGCAAGGTAGATGGCTGACCTCGAACTAATTATTTTGTTAGCTTTTCAAGTTCAGCTTGATGTTATTAGTGTATTATATTTTTCGTTTCATTTTCTAGGAGAGGCAGCATGGCTTTGACCTGTGGCCTATTCTCATCTCTAAAGCATTCTGATTGCAAGCACAGAGGAAGATATAATATTGGATCAGTTTCGCATAGAATGATTAAAGAATTAGAGCATTTTTTTTTTATACTTTCAAGCTTTTGACTATTAGGAACAAAGGTCCCAATTGGATTCATGTAGGATTAATTGTCAGCTCAACTTATTCTGGATATGTATAATTGATATCGGCACCTAGCCACAGAATAATATTGTTGTAAATTCATGTACCTTTTCTTGTAGGGAAAAAGGCATGATTGTATATACAATGACACTTGTATTGTTTTAGGTCCCTGATGAAGCATTCGATAGCATTTTCGCAAACATAGCAAAGATATTAATCGAAGCCCAAATATGCAGAGGATCATCTGAAAAAGAAGCTCATGCTCTCTCTCAATGTTCATGCTCAAAGGAGATATAGGGGGTACACCGGAGGTTATACCTTATCCTTTCACAATGTCAGTTGACTCATGAATGTTCAGAACTGCTGTTTTCAAAGATGTGAGGAAACTAAGATCAAAATTGCTGTTGCTGCTGCTTGTGGGATTTGGATGGCCAGGAATACAAACACATTTGTGAGATGATCATGGAACTCCACATAGCTGCTGTGGTATATTGGTGGCATGCTTGAATCTACATAACTGCTGTTTTCAAAGATGTGAAGAAATTAAGATCAAAATTGCTGCTGCTGCTGCTTGTGGGATTTGGATGGCCAGGAACTCTACATATGTGCTGTGGTGTATTGGTGGCATGCTTAAATCATTGCAGGTAGGACAACAATCAGCAGGAGCAAATCGAAAGCGGACACCGCCACTGCAGGGCGAATGCAAGCCAATTGTGGTGGTGCCTGCTGTCATGAAACGAAATATAGTTGACAAGGTGTGACCACTAGAGATGTCCCATTGCAACCTGCTCAAAAAGTACTCATAATGTCAAGATCTTGGCAGCTTACGAAGGAATGGTTTTTGAACAACATCACCGGTGAACGCAGAGCATGAGCAGTCGGCACCATGCTACGGTGACTGTAATGCCATCAAGATTTCCTCATTGCTGTAGATTGGATCCTAAAAGTCACAAGTCACCTTCCCGCAAGAGAACATGATGGCGAAGAAATTGCTGCATGGACTTCTTTTCTTGTAGTTCCAGAAATCGAGCGTTGGTGGAACCAGACTTTTTTAGATCAATGTCGACGAGGCTCATCATTGGTCATTACTGATGTGATCACTTTGGCTGGTTAGAGACTTTCCACAGCGTTTTGACTTTTTAACGAGCCGTTGACGTTTTGTTTTACTCTATATAACCAATATGAGACCAAATGTCGGATTATGGAGTATATATTTTTCTTTGGATCATGTTGTTTACTGATGTGAACAATTCACTTGATGATTAAACCTTACGGGTCCACCTCGAGGTTTGAATCGGAATGGTGCAGCTGATGAATCTTGAATTGGCTTGGAAACACACTGACCTTTGCCTGGCTTCCCAACGACAAGGAGGACAGCGTGGGGGGGGGGGCCTTCCCTCGCAGGCTTGCGGTGATTAGATTTCTCCATGAAGCAGCTTTTGGAGCCCAGGTGTAGGTGTGGCTGCGGCACAAGGGCGTAGACCTCATTTCCTTAATCCAATCATGCCACCTTTTGATTTCGATTTGTATCTCCTGCTGCTGCTGGTTTTCTCTCTTCGGAGCCAGCCGACGAGAACACGCATGGCTTCCGGAGACTTCAAGAACATGGGCGTGCCTTGAACCGATTAGATTTAGAACCGCAACTCGGGGGGATATGGTCTCCGTTCTGGAGGAAGCTGTGGAATCATCACCCCTAATGGAAAGGAGGGAAGCTTGATCTGAGAAATGAAATGGAACCTAGCTCTAGTCTGACAAGAACTTGCCCTTCTTCTCCAAACCATTACAGAAAAGAGAGAGGGAGGCAAAATGGGGTAATCATCACCCCTCCTCCTGCTGCTGCTGCTGCTGCTCATCATTCCTTCAGTAGATTCATTTGAACCAGCAAGGTGTCCTCATCGTATCCAGTGAACCTGAAACTGGAGGGTGGCATGATGACGACGCCTGCCCCCTGTCACCACCATCCCCATCCATTGCGGAAAAGAAGAGGAAAAAAGGAAAAGCTGCTGCGGAGCAAAGGCTTCTCCCTCCCTCTCTCTCTTTGCAGAGTCTCCTCCTCCGCTCCCTCTTCGGGGAAGCTTCCTGTTCCACCTGCATCACACCCCCAGGTGACCCGTCACTTCCAAAAAGAGCTCCTTTCCCCCCCTTTCCTTCTCTTTCTGCGACCTCACTGTCTTGCACGCAAGGGAAACAAAAAACCAAAAAACAAAGATGGCGCGGAGTTCTCTCCCCACCACTCTCGCTTTATCTGACCGCCACGGCCGTGCTCAGGCACGCTCCGTCGCCCACCCTACGCGAGCGACATGGTTCGGGAGGATGATCGCGCGGTGCGATCCCCTCCCCGTACACAGTCTCCTCCTCCGGACGGTGACAACCACTCCGTCGTCACGTCGTGATCGAGCCCAACACTTGGGCATTTGTTTTTGGCGTCGCCTTTCTCACGTACACATAATTGCATTTGTTCCGACCTTCACGTTTTGTCTTGTTCGTGCAACCTCCTCGGATTAGCCGTCTTCTTCTACGTGATGGCTACGGGTTTGGGGGGCGCCGTGTCCTTCGTCCTCCCGAGAGCTTGCACGCGAGATTACCCGCTGCGGATCGACGTTAAGTCACGGGAAAACTGGATCTCTCGAGTCAGTCAATCTGCTGCGAACGGAGGGACCTGCGATTGGACATCGTCACGCGGGTCCCATCGCATTCAGGGAAGTAGAATAGGAGTTCGGCGGATGAACGACAGGTGATGCAGCCGCGAAGAAGCTCCTGATTCGTGTTGTCTGATATCACGTCGCTTCTTTAGACAGCTGTAGGCCACCGTTTGGAGTCAAAGAAATGGTCCTCCCTCTCCCTCTCGGGTCGAATCGGTGACGCGACTACCCCTGCTGCCACTGCCTACTACTGCTGCCGCTGCGAGGAGCCGCGCCCGAGCTCGCTTGCGGCGACGCGCCTCTTTTTGAGTCGGACTGCACTCTCCCTCCCTAAAAGCCTTCGGCAGCAAGCCAAAAAGAAGCCATAGGCCTGCGAGCGAGCGAGCGACATGGAGTTCCTCAGACTGCTCGCGCATGGTAAACGCGGTGGCGGCGCCAAGCGCTCCTTCGTTAACTCTGCCGCCGCCGCTACCATTGCCACCACCGTCCTCCGCCCAAATTCCGACGACGGCGGCGGCGACAGTGAGGACGAGGGCCCCTTCTTCGACCTCGAGTTCTCCTTGCCACTGCGGGAAGAAGATCACCTCTACCGCGAGAAGCAGCAGCAGCAGTTCTCCTCCGATACAGAGTCGTATGAGGAGGAGGAGGAGGAGGAGTTCGACCTGACGGTGTCCCCGGACAGATGTAGGTACGGCCGCGGCTGCTCGTCCCGCTCCGAAGACCTCTTCTTTAAGGGTGGCCTCGTCCCGCTCGAGCCGTCTTCGTCAAGGGACGTGGCTGCATCCGAGCCCAAGGCGTCGAAACCTCAAGTTACCGCCTTTCTTCTCAAATCCGCCGCCAAGTTCCGCGTCTTTAGGCTGGGATTTCACAGGAAGTCCAATTCCGCATCGACGCAGCCCAACCCCGTCGCCTCCCCTGCTACGACGTCGCCATCGCCGAAGCGACGGCATCAAAACAAGTTTTCCGTCAAATTCAAGGTGGAGGAGACGCCGCTGGCGTCGCTCTTCACCAGGGACAGCAGCTCGAGGAGCTCCAGCAGCAGCAGATCCGTCCGGTTTTATGCCGATGACGGGTTACCGACCTCGGAAGCAAGGAAACTCCCAAAGGACGTGCTTCAACGGTATATCAGCAAGATCAAGCCGCTTTACATCAACATTTCGAAGCGGTACGGCGGGAAGCTCCGCTTCTCCGGGCCGCTGAGGTCTGGCGGAGCCTGGAAGGTGCGCCCCGCAGGGGAAGGCGGAGAAGCAAGCGGAGTAGAGCAGCTGAAAGAACCAGCTTCGGCCGCCCCGGGTACCATCGCGGGGTCGCTGAAGTCGCAAGATGGAACTATCCCGGCAGGGCTGAAGCTGGTGTGCCGGCGGCTGAGGAAGAGCCGGTCGGCATCGGCAGCCGTCGCCTCGGTCCGGTCGCCTCTTCTGGCGACCGGCAGGCTGGACGACTCCCTACTGGAGCAGCAAGACGGAATCCAAAGCGCCATCGCCCACTGCAAGCGGTCCTTCAACAGAGGTACGCACGGTGAGTAGCTCCCAAGTCCGGTCGCCCCCTTCGTGTCGCTGTACATCTACACTCAATCGTACCAACACACCGGCGTCAACTGGTCGTGCAGGTTCCGAGTCGCCGCTGATGCGGTCGAGGAGCGATCCCGGCGAGGGGAGATCAGTAGAATTAGGCAGCAGCAACAGCAACAGCAACGTTTGATCATCGTCTGTTCGGAGTTTAGTCGGGGCGGAGGCGGCAATCGAACTGCATGCAGGAAACATGGAAAGCTGAATCGAGAGTCGTGCCGTCAAGTAGATCTCTGTTAGAATCGCGTCTTTGTTAAGAGTCGAGAAGTCGTCGCGTTCTCTTCTTGCTCCATTTCTGATGTCGTGTGCTTGTAACTAGATTCACTAAGCTAGCCAATGATCCACTTCCGTCTTTGTTAAAGACGAAGCGTTTATTCTTCTCCAGACGAAAGCACAAGCGGTACGCAGCATGAAGTGCTTCCTTCTTCCCGGAACGAATGGCTAGGCGGAAGAAGACGGGGCCGGGAAAGACCAAAGGATCTACATGATTCTTAGGTGTTGGAAACAGTGTCTTCTTTATAGTATGTGATGCACTGCCGCGGTGACGCCTCCCTCGTTCCTTCCTCTTCTTTTCCTTCACATCCGAGAGGGAGAGTAGAGACAATGACCGCAACAGTAAAAGCTTTGACCACTGAAAAGAAAAGCCAACCGCCGGCCCTCTCTTTTCCTTTTCCCGCCCCCTCCCGGAGATTCCCCTGTGTGTCATCTCGGTCTTCCACCGCTGTAGTCGGAACTCTATCGTGCTCTCGCAAGATTTGGAGTGTTGACGGCCCTGATTCTATCAGGAGAATGCAGTGTGCATGCACCAAAAGGATCCTGAAAAGGGATGCTACTGCGGATGATCCCCGCCGGTATCAGGATACCTCCGCTGGAGTCGCCGGTCGTGTTCGTCTTCCTGGCTTGCGGCAGGGGCGAGCCGGAGAGTACTCCGGCACGCATAATCCATCGGAGCGCTTTGCAAACCAGAGGGCCACGACATGGGGGTTCGCGCCCGACGCACAATTCATTGCGCCATTCTTACCTGCAGGATCGTCTCCTCAACCAAGGCGGGCGAGTAAATTGTTACTGTGTCTGGACTTTGACTGATACAACTCCGACGCCAGAAAAGTGGGATTCCCGAGTTTGACTCATCATTGCTGTCAGATCACGGTTTATCTTCCCCATTTTTTCCTGCGGCCACATCAAATTGGACCATTAATCCTGGTTTTTGTTCACGGAGGTGCATCACAGCCCCTGTCCGAGAGAAGACATTTCCTGCCGCTACATCGAGTTGGACCCTTCATCATGCTTTCGTTCACAGAGGTGCATCACAGCCCCTGTAGGAGAGAAGACGCGACACGGCTTCAAACGCGAGACCTTCCAGCGTACGGATCGGGCAGGAGAAAGCGTCGTTGACGACATACGCAAGCCTTTGGGTTGGCTCTTTCCGGTACAATGACTAGATTGATTACCTACACGGCAAAGAAAAGCTAAAGTCCATGGAAGGCCGCTTTAGCAGACATGGAGAATAAAGCAGGCGGCATCACCAGCCCAATGACCGGCATACATAGCATGGAAAAGGCGGAGGAGGGCTTGCGGTGTGAGGTCCCAAAGCGTGCAGGCGTCCCAAGTTCTGCAAGAACTCGTAAAGATGTGGACGTCGGAGGAGATGAAAGCACATCTCTTTTGCTTTTCGTGCCCTTGTGCCTACGCTTATACAACTATTGTGCCGTGCGAGTGAAGAAGAAGTTGGTCCGGTCTCATGTAGCTCTACAAATCCATTCATGAAGCAACCAAAAGGCGATTCATAGCATAAAAAAAAGGGGACTCGTGTAATGTGACGCCATTTTTACTGCATGGAGGAACACCGTCTTCGTTTCACTTGACATTGGCAGAGCAGTCGGTGCTTTGAATCGCCTGATGCGTGGCGGACACCTCCAGCGTCATGCTGCAGTTCATCGTCACCTCGATGTCGCGCTTGTACACGCCGAGCACGTTCACTCTCCCGTTTATATCCGTGAAGCTCGTCAGGTTCAGCTGCGTGCCGGAAGTTAGGGCGTCGGCCGTGATGTTCATCTGCCTCGCCACCCGGTTGGTGAGCACGTCCACCGTCACGTTCATGCTCACCGTCCGGTGGGCCGACACCTTCCCCGCCGGCGCGTACGCCACCCCGACCGTCTCCCCCTCGTAGTAGAAGTCCGTCGTGCTGTTGTCGAAACGGAAGGAGGCGACGTTGGGGTTCTTGATGGAGATGTCGGCGACGAGGGTGGCGTTCAGCTGCACCAGGTCGTCCGACGGGCCTACGTCGAAGTTGAAGCCGTCGAGGGTGAGGGAGTTCATGGTGAGGGTGGGGTCCTTCACCTTGAACACGGTGAGGGAGAGGATGAGGATGGCGATGCCGAGGACCACGACGGCCGCACCGCAGCAGCCGCAGCACCGCAAAGCGTAGCGGCGCTTGCGGAGGTACCGGATGGAGCGCCACCTGGTGGCGGCCTCCTCGTCGGCGCCGACGGATGGCGACGACATGGCGTGCGGCTTCGGCTGCTCCTCCTCCTTTCCTGCCATGGATCGATTAACACCAGTGCTCTGCCCTCCCTCATCGTTCCGCTCCTTTTCAAGGTATGAAGAGGCCAAGTTGGACCGGTCGAACGCCACCATGGTTTCCTCACCGGAGTTGACACGCTCCAACATCGCCCACTTGACCAATCGCCATGCAACGCCATAGATCATTGACCTTCTGTTCTTTCTTACGTCTTCGTCAATCATCGTTTACTTTTGCAACTTGTTTTGGACGCCGAGTTGAATCCAGACGGTGACTCGAGTTTTTGCGACACGTCAAAAGCCGCAGAGGTTGACCGCAGGGCGAACGGTTCTTAAAAACTGGCAAGTCGTCGAGCGTCCACGTGCAATGAGGGAGCGGGCTTTAAATGGGCCGTTAAACGGATCGGATCTTATTAGTCCACATCGGATCCCCATGCCAATTGGGTCGAATCGAACGCCACCGTTTCAGCCGTAACCTGATCCACCACATCCGTTATCACACCATTCATTATGCGTACACCGGAGTTGCTTCTCTCCGAGTCAACATCACGCAATCGTGTCGGTCAACGAAGGGAAGAAAGGCGAGAATTCTTTTTTCCTTTTGTAAGACTTTTAAGGGAGAAAGGACGGTGAGTTCTTCGCCGAGCGTCTTGCGATCTGACCGCACAAGACTTGTCCATCTTCTCTTTTGTCCTTCTTCAAGATTCTTATTTCACACCAAATTTTTTGTCATCGTCCTAAAACCCTTTTTATTTCTCGAGGTGTCATCTCCAAATGGATCGACAATGGTGCAGCAAAGACCGGAGGTAGTAACGCAGAGGTGACCTCCGGTAGCAATCAGTCGCATTCATAGGCTCAGGGAATCAACATAAATAAATACTAAGAAAAATTACATATATATATATATATATATATATACATATACATATATATGACCTAAATTAGATTTTTGTTCGTCCCATAAAAATCATTATCATGATATAAAAAATGTTATCCAAACGAAGTAACCATCGGACGACGTGACTGGTTGGTCTGGTTCAATTATTGATGTTTTGAGATATTCTAACTCGGTCCTCATTTGAGGCAACCTTCTAAAGGACTCGGTACCTGCAAGTAAGACCTGGGTCGAGTTTTATCCCGACTTGATCCTTCCGATACTCAAGTTAATAGTGAATGATTTTTTTTCTTTCCTCACTCTCTGAAGCCGATGGAGGGTTTTTATTTACATGCCCAAAATCGATGGTGCGTACCTTAACCAGAATGATGATTGCTTTGTACGGGACGACGTCATACAGAATAGTGTGACGTCGTCCCAAGCTTTCGGGGAGGGGTGGTCTCGTATGGCGTCGTCTCGAGCCATTCCATACGGCACCATCCCAAAAGAGCACCATCCCGAACTTTCGGGTACGGGTTGCTCCGTGCGACGTCATCTCAAATTTTCAAGAACGAGCTGCCTCGGGTGGTGCCAGATGATAGGGAGATGTTGTCGTTTCCAACCCGAGATGGCGGGTCGAACGTGGCAGCTCGCGTGTTCGTTCACTGTTGTCATGTGAATAGTATTAGAATATCCCTTATCAAAAATAAATTATAAATAATAGAAAATGTGATCTCAGAAGGGAGAAGAGAAAGTAAACACCGGAAGAAACGGAGATTGAATGGTTGGATCGGAGAGAAGCATCGATTTAGAAAGAGATAAGGAGGGAGACACATCAGGAGTCGTAATCAATAAAAAAAATGATCGTAGATGGGCGTGGCTACATCTGCAACCAATGCCTTTGACCTCCCCAATTGACACCAGCTTTTGTGCAAAGGCTCCCACTCGCCGGCGCCAAACAAATAAATTGATTGCTGCATGACTGGATAACTCTGGCGTCGCCTCCTGCTTTGGCCATTATGGGCGGACAGCGACGGTGGACGTCACTGCCACTGTTCCTTCCGATAGGCTTCACATGTCGCCCGCGGTCCAGAGATTAGGGCAGTCGACCGCAAGGCACAGCTCCCTTCCAGAGCTCAGAGGAGGAAAGAGGGGCCACGAAATCTACCGTGCGACTTACCAAATCCAGATTACTATTGGGGGAGTTGGGTGATGTCATGAGGACGGCGGCGGCTGATGCAGCAGGGAAAGAATGGTGCAGATCTCATGCATTATCAGATCCATGCACGCCAATGGCTTAGGGTTGGCGTCAGAAGGATCAAGACGATGACACGCGCCCACCTCTCCTTGTGATCCTGAATTCGACAAGGACGGATGGATGGATGGATGGATGGATGGTGGAAGCACTGCCTCCCTTCATTGGCTGCTCATCAGGCGTTGGTTGCTTGTTGCCACTGGTTTTCCTCCTCCATGTCCACTATTTATGAGCTATAAAGTCTCCGGGAAGCGCGCAGGGACAACAGCGACGGCTTTCGGTCGTCAGCCAGCTCCCATATATGTCAGAGAGAGAAATGATTGGGTAGCGATGGAGGGAACCGGTGAGGATGGCATCGGCCACCAAGCGCAGGCGGCGGCTCCCTTCGTGGAGAAGACGTATGCGATGGTGAACGATCCAAGGACGGACTCGTTGATCCGGTGGGGGAAGAAGAACAACAGCTTCCTGGTGCTCGATCCCAACGAGTTCTCCCAGTTCCTGCTGCCTTGCTATTTCAGGCACAGCAACTTCTCCAGCTTCGTCCGCCAGCTGAACACCTACGTCTGTAGTGTCTCTCCTTCCTCGATCTTTTCCGCCTGCAATCCTTTGCATCACGACTGTTCATGTCTATCTTCTCTTATCAGGGATTCAGGAAGGTGGATCCAGATGGGTGGGAGTTCGCTCACCAGTCGTTCCTCAGGGGCCAGATTCACCTCCTTCCTCGCATCATTCGGCGGACCAAGAGAGCCGCCCATGCTGGCTTGTTTGCCTGTAGCAGCAGCAGCGAGGAGGAGAAGGGGGAGGTGGAGGAGATGCTACTGCAGGAGCTCCTTAGGTTACGGCAGGAGCAGAGCGCCCTCGAAGAAGAGCTGCAGGTTATGAGCAAGCGATTAAAGGCTACCGAAAGGAGGCCGCACCAGATGATGTCGTTCCTTGCTAAAGTGGCTGATGACCCTCGATCGCTCTCCAGGCTCGTCATCTCCAAGCAGCAGCAGCAGCAGCAGCAGTCTTCTACAGCAGCGAAGACGAGGAGGCGTCTCATTGTTTCTCCTCCTCCTCCTCCTCCTCCTCTTCCTCCTCATGCAACCCAGCTTGACGATGCACTCTTCCTGCCTTCCGTTCTGGTTCCAGGGATTCGACAGACAATGTTCGAGCCATTAGATCATGGAAGTGATCAGTTGATAATGGAGGAAGTGAAACCATTTGCACTCATTACCGATGTTTCCGCCATCAACAGCTACGCTGCTGAGCTTATCACTCCCAATTCTGCAAGCGAAATCAGCTTCGTACCAGAATTCGAACTGGGCATGACGGGTTCAGAGACAGCGGCGGCGGCGGCGGAAGCCAACTTTCCATTCTCACTTCTCGGCCATGGATTCTACTAGTCATTGTCAGCTACAAGCATCCCGAGGCAGAAGACTAGCAACCATTTGCTCCTGCATCTTAAGAAGATATTGTTTCCTATTCATAAATTTGCTTAGCTCACCTCTACAATTAAAATTAATGTACCCTATTTACTTGTAATATTTATATATGTAGACTGTTAAGCTATGAAGAAGCAGACTAAGCATTCCGACAGAAGAAAAAAGACCAAATCCATGTATGCAACATTATGATATAGAAAGTAAACATTGGAACTGAGACGAGATTGCAGCTGGACAACCATCATTCCCTACACTGAAACAGCCCAAGGGTGCAGATGACACTGAAATCAGTGAGTGAGAAGGAAACACTGGTCATGACAACTGGTGCTTGTACGCACGTAACAGGAGTCAATTGGTTTCTGTAGCAGATAAAGAAAATAAGAGAGGAACAAAATGTCAAGTACCTGAAGCAACTTGCAGTCGCGGAATCAGGCCTGCTTGTTGCCACTTTTCACTTTGATGATCAAGGCAATCGGAATGGAAATCAAGGGACCAAACTAACTAAGCATCTAGTACACCAAGAGTAATTATGTTGGGAAAAATCAACAAACAGTTGGTCTGCAGCATGGATCTCAACCTGGAGAGACCAAATGATATACTCAATCCCTCACGACCGTGCGAAAAGAAGGACAAAAAACACGAAAAAGGGGAGGAGAACCGACCGAGGTAGCTGACGAAAAAGGTCTGCCGGGGTCTCGACGTGAAGGATATGAATGGTAACGACGACGATGACAATAATAATGCGGAGATGTAGACGGCCAAACGCGACGATGACCCAAACCCGACGCTTCTAATGCACGCGACGTAAGGATGCGAATGGGTTTCAAGCTCCAGTGGATGTTTTTATGCGGTTCTTGAAGGGCTTTATGCTTGATGGCGACGGGAGCCCAACTCCCACCGCTGGTGCATTCACGTTGGCGCAAAAAGAACAGATTCGTCCACCGAGAGAATCGATTTAAAGGGCATCGAAGGCCATACCGGTGAGCGCTCACTGCCTCCGAGGGGAACTGCGGCTGAAGCATGATGAGTTCCAACGACCTCGCCTTGATGAATCCCCGCGGTGGTGGGAGGTATGGGTATCTGCTTGGAACGTCGTCGGCCGATCACGACCGCCGTCACCCCATCGAGCGCCCGGGCGTCCCCCATCCCCTGCACCGACGGCCGGTGGTGAGCCCCGTCTTCGCCGTGCATGCTGCTTAGCATCTCCACATCTGCCGCTTACGCGTTTCTTTTCTTCCCTCCTCCCCCCAGGAAGAGGACTTGTTCGGTCCATGGAGGCTGTTCGAGGAGCGGGTGAGGACGGGACCCTTCGGCCTGACACGGTAAACTTGGCATCACTCGCACAACTAGTATGATCGAGTGGATTCGCGTAACCTTCTTCCTGAGTCGATGGGTTTCTTCGTCAGCTTCCCTCTGCAACCCCATTCTCCGGTCCGAATCCTGATGCTCCAAGGAGGCTCTGACGACAGGGTGAATCCCGGACTCATGCAGTTCGTCAGGGATTCGCTGCCACGGATCAGGGGCCGGTGGCACCTCGGCCACGCCCCGGAGGCGGCGGAGGAGGACCCTGGGCTGACCGAGGAGGAGTTCAAGAAGGCCATGAAGAAGCTCAAGCAGCAGGTGTACAACCCACCCAACCACCGGAAGAGGACTTGGAAGCGAGGCCTCTTCGGCAGCAGGACGGGCGGCGGCGCAGCCGAGGGGGAGAAGGACGACGGCAAGGATTGCACCGTTTGCCTGGAGGCGTTCGTGGCCAACGAGCCCGTCCTGGTGACGCCGTGCAACCACATGTTCCACAGAGACTGCTTGGAGCCGTGGGTGAGGAGCCATGGCAAGTGCCCGGTGTGCAGGTTCGTGTTGTGCGAGCGGAGGGAGAACGCACTGGTCCGCATCAACGACGGTGGCTTCGGCGCCGGCCATGTCCGCAACGACGCCAGGGGTTTGCATGACCACGACTACGTGGAAGACGACGACTTGATCTCGGACATCATCACGCTCATCAGGGCCATGGAAGAGGCTTTCGGCTGGATCATCCACGCTCGCGCTGCTTCGTATCGCTGAAAGCGGCATGCCCACAAGCAGCATCCGTATGTTGTGTGTCAAGAATCCATCTGTATGCTTTGCTGGGTTGCTTGAGTCCTACGCAGACAAAATAAGATGCCGATTTATGTTGGTGCAGTTTGATGTCATGGCTCTCAAAACAATACTTGTCGGTGACAAGACACGCACTTGATGCAACAGGTTTATGCATTTCTTCTACACATCGAGCTAAGCTACGCATGATGAAGTGTTTTTAGAGTACCCGGCATGAACTTGCATTCCTGCTAACATCGAAATGTACAAGTCACACTTTCCATGAGTTTAGTTGGGATGCTGTTTGAATACCACAGGCATACACAGACTAAGCACACACACACACACCTCATTTGCTTGATGACTTGGGAATGACGTGGTTTGGTATAGCTATTTCCTGATAACGATGATGCACGACCGACTTGGGTGAACTGAAGTATCAGATGGCTGGCGCACTATTTGTTCCCTCTTGAAAGGAAGCTTGACCAAGTAAACTAATGAAATCTTTCTCTTCACAAAAGCACAAACGGTGTGTGCCCCAACAGATGTTGGAAGTCTAGTAATTTACATGATCTACATTTGATGCCCGAGCACTTCACCCTTTTTGATCAGCCATCTCGAATCAAGTTGGTAGGCTCACTCAAAACATACTTTGGGAGTTCATATTTGGCACCTGCAACAAAGAATGCTGGTGAAGGAAAATTTCGCTCACTTGAAAGCGAGGAAGAAGACACTGTGTGTGTTTACCTCTTTCATCATAACAAAGAGTCATGTCAGCATTTGGAATAATTATGCCTGCACTGTCGATGATAGCTCGTGCAAGGTCTAAGTCAGCTTCTGCTGCCGCTCGGAGCGCATCCCATATTTCTGCCATGGTAAAAACAAATTGTTTTTAGACTTACAAATCAGCGATTTATACCAAAAACCTACAAGTCCTCATCACCTAATGAAAATTCTAGGTCATGCACAAACAACGATTCCACGATGGTTTCACAATTCCTACGCTAAGCTCCTGTTCTGCTGGAATAGAAATTCTAATGCTCTACTAGATGGCGACGACGACAAGTGCAGCACAGCACCTACATGCTTCTTCCTAAGTTATGCAATTGTTTAATCTGTAGTTATTAACTTGTTGCTGTATCCATCCAATGCATCTAGTGGCAAAATTTTAATATCGAGAATACTTCTTCAATTCAGGAAAGAAGTCGTCAATAACTGACTTCCAGAGATGATTTAGTAACAACCATATCATTTCTCTACCAAACCTCTTTTGGTCAGTGCACAAGAGATTTATGTAGTTTAATGAACAAATATACATGTTTGTATTTAATGATGGTTTTGCGGAAATCTGCCACAGTCGTTAACGACAAGATGTAAATGTAGAGGAATAAAAAATAATGGAACAAACCTACCAACCAAATCAACCTTTCCAGTAAAAAGATGATTGGCTACAGCATAAAGTATTCATCTTAATTTGATATCTCCATAGGTATATAATATTTTTACATTCAAGTCATAACCATTACAGCTCGGCAAGTCTCTCCTTGAAAATAGCACTTCCTCAAAATATCATAACAACAGGAATATTTAATATAGCATACTTGCATCATATGCTCAGCAGCATCAGACAAAAAACGAAACCTTGTCTGAGTGCTCATTAGTATGCAAAAGTGTCTGTGCTCGTGACGGACAACCTCAAAATTTTGTTTCGGCTATGGAAACTTTCCATAGCTGAGAAAGAAACCTGTCCTAGAACAATTCAAAGTGCTTCCCTTTAATAAAGAACCAGAAATCTCATAACATCACTAAAACTGCATGCACATATAACTAAATAATCAAATTTTTGAAGGAACAATTGATTTCATAATATAAAACCTTGCAAGAAAATTCATTAGCCAAAACTTGTTTTATCGGAATTTCATTTATCTTATCAAGTCATTTTGACAAGCCACTATTTACTTGGAGAAATGTTCTCTATGGTGACAAGCCACCATTTACACGTAGAAATTTTGTTAATAAAAACCCTAACATGTTGTTTACAAGCTAAAATAAGTAAATTTTATTAGCCTTATGGCTATTATGCAAGGGGTGGTAGAAAACTGATCCAAGAACTTGTGATATCTGAACACCGTCTTAAAAAAAAAAAAAAGAAAAGAAAACTTCTGCCTGCGAGATGAACTTTATCAACTGAACTTAAAAGGTTTCTGATTGAAAGGTCACGCTCTGTTGTTGAATGTAAAATAAGTTGTGTCCTAAACAAACATGTTAAAATGTATAAAACCAACAGCTGTAGAATTATCAGAGGAAGGGAGCACCTTTTTGGCCGCCGTAGTGAGGGGCTGTATCCCAGAATTCATCGCGCATCTGCTTGAGCTGTGCGTGAGTTATTTGCTGAGTATGCTTCCAGGGCTTTGGTTTTTGAAGTTTTTTAGCATTCTCTAGGATCACTAAAGTCAATCAGACCATAGACAAAGAAACTCATTCATTACTGACGATCAAGTAAAAACTTCGGCGCAAGTTACTTAAAATTAGTAAAATGGGGAGCTAATATTCGAGACATTTGTTTCTGATGATTTGAAGAACAACAGAAATAGAATCTTGAATAAAGCATAAACTTAATGCATCATAATTCAGTTGCGATGGATGCATCAGTGTGCAAGCCAACTCAATTTACAAAAATATCCATTGTGCTAAAAAGTCAAGACATCCAACAAAAGAAACCGTGCACTGCCCTGGTACAAAGAAATCTTGAGTTCACCATTAATATCAGGTCATGATTATTTCTTGGCGACACACGGCATGAATTAGAAATGCCTTTAGAAAAAATGAGACCAAAGCATAAGTACATTTCTTTCATCACAAATCAAACTACAATGAATACAATGCATTTATGCGAAAGGAACCAAGTATCAACACAGAAAGAGGCACTAGGGAATAAACCAAAGTATCAGAATAAATAATTATGGAGATAAAACATGCTTGCCAAACATTTAGATTAATTCCATCCCACCAAAAGAAAGTCTATCATGACCTATCAGAATTAAAAGAATAAGGCCAAAATATATGCGATTCAAAATTAAAAGTTTCATGTACTCTTCAAGTTTCTTGCATAAACAACGTTGCCAATGGGCCCCTTATCTGATAAAAACTTCAAATCTACATATGACCTCTTCATAATAACATGACTATCAATCATTCATATAAAAAGGAAGCACAACTTTGGCACAAGGCTAATTTTACAAAGAGGAGATATCATCCAGATAAATTGGATACCAGCAGCAAGCTTACAGCATGGTTTTCAATTATCCATTTACAATTTACTTTTCTATCCTAGAGAGGCTTGCAAATAATATAGGAACTTGCTTTTCCAGATGAACATGGCTACTCTTATTTAGCTAGTCAATATAAATGTGTTCTTCTCGCGACTCCCTTTAGAACTGTATACTTCACTCAGTTCGTTTGGCATCTAATAAGTATCTGTTACATTAGCACTTTCTGATTAGCTTAATGACTACTCTTATTTAGCTAGTAAATATAAATGTGTTCTTCTTGCGACTCCCTTTAGAACTGTGTACTTCACTCGGCTCGTTTGGCAGCGAATAAGTATCTGTTACATTAGCAATTTCTGATTAGCTTAACGATGACGAGATTCAATAGTAATATATTCTGATTAAACCTGTTCCATGCATACAGCAGCAGTGTCAACTTCTGAAGTCTCAATAACCAAGACGGCTAAACCTGGACACTTCACATGCTTGTGATACTTCATAGAAACACTCTATAACCTAACATCACTTACTCCCACAGGCTACAGCTATAAAAAATTATGACAAAGCTGGTTTTTCAACCTGCGATCACTGCAAGGATGAAGAACAAAAGAAAAAGAAGGAACACGATCATTCAATCATATCACATATCCGACATCTAACATGAGTAAGGCAAGTTCACGATGATAAGGTGGAACATCATTTCGCACCATGAATATGCTAGTCCGCAACAACACATCACATAACTTGATAAGTAATGGGTACTCAATCAATATGTATGTTGCATCAATGAACTAAAGAATTGTGACTCCATTATATGGTGGTCTACTCGCAATATAAGACCAATGGTACATAATAGCTAATCATGCATCAGAAACAATTACAGAGAATAATACTCATGAAAGACTATTTCCAATGTTGGATGCACATTAGAAAACCCCATATCCAAGTTTCCCCTCGTGTGCTGCGAGTCTATAGTCAAACAGCAGCGGGGACAGAACGCCCCCAAATACGAAGAGATGATCAACGATTTAGTGATCAAGGACAACAATAGAATCGAAGTACGAGCGTAAGAAGAAACAAGAAGTGGGATCGGAATTTACCGTCTCCTTCGGCGGGAGTGGATCCGGCGCAGCCCATCCTGATGCGCCCCCAAATCTAGCCAACCGCGATCGGGGAGAGAAGGGAGATCAGACCATCGGGACCGACCCGCTGCCGAAGGGGGAGAAGGGCAAGAAGGGGCGGAGATTGGGGCGGTCGGCGCCTCGGGCTCTGCCGAGGATCGCGAGATGGGAAAGGGAAGAGGAGTCGGGAGGGGGAAGCGTCCGCCTCGAGGCCAATTGATCGTGTGCGTCGCACCGACGCAGATAAAACCGAGACGGCAACCGAATTATCCTATTTATTTATTTATTTATTTTTCCGAGCGAGGCGGGCTGCGGCCGTCCGTGTCGGCAATTGCGAGACACAACCTCTCACAAAAATACCAAATTAAATAATTAATTACGGGTATTAGCATTTCAGCCTGATCTTAAACTTGACATGAGATCAACCAAGGGAGGCTTCTTCCGGCCCGGCCCACACTATCTCAGTTGCCCGCGTCGTAATGGGCCGTGAATAAGCCCACTATATTAATAAATTATCTATTTTTGTATTTTAAATAGTAATTATTTAATAAGATATTTTTTGTGAGAGTTGCTTTTGTTGTGTCTTGTAATTACCGACACCAACGACGGTTGCTCTCCTCATTCGAAAAAAATAAATAAATAGTAAATAAAAAATATGATAATTTTATTGTCTGTTTTATCTATGTCGGTGATGATCTATTGACCTCGATGTAGAAGATTTCCCTTCCAGACTCGAGCTAATTTTTATATTTATAAAAGTAAAATACTTAATCTCGTTTCTCCTTGCGTCTTAAACTTTACTGACAAAATTGTTGCACGTGCTATTAGTTAAGGAAAATGATGCTAAAGTATGATTAAAAAAATAATTTTATAGTGTTATTCTTGCTAATATTAATTTTTTTCTTTTGTAACTTCTATTAAAACACTTTTCTTGTCTAGCTTTAATGGATGAGGAGGAAGTAGGATACAAAGTGCATCACTTTGTTTTTCAATAATAAAATTATGTTTTAATATCTTTTTTTGCATATGATAATATGTACTGTATTTTTGTCAGTAAAATCGACAACGTAAGGAGAAACAAGATTAAATATTTTACCTTCATAAGTATATAGATTTTTATGTGATATTTAAAAGTACAGGGATCAAGATGTTAAAGATAATTAATTACAAAGAATAATTTATAATTAACCCAAGTTGAGAGGGGAAACTTCTGCCTTGGTGAATAGATCATGTGGATAACAATATTATATTATTATTTTATTTATTTTTTCGAGTGAAGAAGCGGCTATCATTCAAACACAACAAAAACACCTCTCACAGAAATACCTAATTAAATAATTTGTATTTTAAATACAAAGCAGATCATGTTATACAATATCAACAAATATTTAGACAATTTATTAATATAGTGGGCTTATCCACAGCCCACTACGACACGGGCCGTAGTGTGGATCGGGCCGGATGAAGCCTACCTTGATTGATCCCAATCGAATCGGATATGGATTCATGTCAAGTTCCGATCCGGTTGAAATGTTTTCACCCATAAGCCAAATGCAAGTTATTCTTCTCTCTCTCTCTCTCTCTCTCTGGGTTCTGAGGGGGCCGGAGATGGGAGGTCGAGAAGAAGCCCATCACTTGGGAACCGGAGCTCAAAGCGACGGAGTACTTGTGCCGCAACCAATGCTTCGATCTCGGCCAGCTGAGACAGGCTGCAACAAGCTGGATGTTCTTTCTCTTCATGAAGCATGTCACGGCCGTGCCTCCATCCTGAGCTCACGTACTGTATATATAAATTGTATCATCGCACTGTGGGCGACTTCACAATCCGACAGCAATTATTTGTGGAGTGGCCGCGTGCCAGCTCAATCGCCGCTGGTTGTCAGCTCATCATAACATGTCTGCACCAACTTTGCCAGGCCCTCGTATGGATGCCCAGATCAAGGGCGCCTTCTGATGGGGGGGCTGTTCACTCATGTCAGCATCAGGTTCTGCTGCCGATCCCTTCCGCGAAGCTTTTTCTTCTCGATGTGTGCACCGTTTGTCCGATTAAGTCGTCCAAGGTTACGAGGTGATCTCAAGGACTATGTTGCTTTCTGCCCCCCACTGGACGCGTGGCCATGGCGGTAGCCGACCCAGATGAACTCCAGCCTCGCTCTTTTCTTACTACCAGCACAGGAGGAGGTGAGGAAGAAGAAGCGGTGAGCCGAGCCTACCGCCCGCGGTGATGGAAGAGTTGTACGAGTCGGAGGTGGTGTGGCCGGACGGCCGCGAGGAGCGGCCGAGCGACGCGGGGAGTAGACCGTGCATCTCGTCGCGGGGGGGTCGGACTTGGACGGCCTCCGCGCCGATGGATGTCCCCAGGACCCGGCGCGTGCCCGCGACCGGCGAGGCCAGCAGCTGTGACTACGGCGACGAGGAGCGAGAGACGGAGATGGTGCCGCCGCATGTGTTGGCGTCTCGCGGTAGGATGGTAGGGAAGGCGGCCTTCTCGGTGTGCACCGGCCAGGGGAGGACGCTCAAGGGCCGGGATCTGAGGCTCGTCCGGAACTCCGTGCTCCGGATGACCGGCTTCCTCGAGGACTGACGCGTGCGGGCCTCGGTGGAAGTAAGAAGAGGAGGAGGAGGAGGAGCTCTTCGCTTCGGCTTCTTGTGGTCTCGTGAAGCATACTGCTTGCTACATCAACGAGCATCCTTCCTTCCTTCCTCTTCTCCCAAGCTCACCGCGGGAATCGAGTTCCTACCCCGTACGTCATTCCTTTTTTCTTTCTGCTCGATGAAATGCGCAGGTAAGATGAGAGTCCTGCCGACTTCCAGCTGAACCCAGTGCTCTAATCTTGATATCATGCATGTATCTGTTCCCAAGTTTCGTATGTGGATACGATTCTAGTTAGAGGATGATCGATAAACCATAGCTTTGTCATTTCCCTTCATCGAATCCCTGCGGCCGGAATGTGCTGGGAACCATCTTGTTGCTGATTCTTCACCGACTACAGTTGCGAAGATCCACTTTCATCGATGCATAATAATGTAGTGCTCGAGATTGCTTTTCCTTCTGTTCCTTGTTTCGAGAGATTGGAGCACGAAAACTGTTACGTAAGTAGGACATGCATGCATGAAGAGTACATATATACTTGTGAGGAATCTGTGATTTAGTCATCCTTTACTTTTAGTCATTCGAACTAAGACGATGGAGGCATTTGGTAGAACAAGACAGCGGCCGAGATGAAGTAATGAGGAGCTGTTTTGGGAAGATGCAAACGCACGAAAGGGATTGAAGACAGCTCATTCGGACAGATTAGGACAAGAAGGATGTGTGACGCCAAAACCCGTAAGAAGAGTTTTCGTGTTCAATACTGTCAACTCGATTTAGAAATAATGTGAAGTGTTATGATAGATCAAACTCGTTTGATTTGTTGGGAAGGAATCAAATTTTGAGCTGAACTCCTGTAAAACTATGGCTGAAACGTTGTCTCTCCCGATGAAGTTACGGTATGTTCCTAAGTGGAAACATTGGGTTGTGTTCTGCATTCGTTCATGCAAGCTTAAAGAACGCGCAACGCGTGGACTACATGATGTAGATAGAATATGGAGGATGTTGTTTGTATGTTCATTTTGGGTTGTTTGATTAAATATATAAGAGAATGACTTTGATTTTGGTGGTTCAGTTTGACTAATGGCTATATGAAAGAACGGTAGCTATTCCATGTCTGATAGCAGTATTCTCATGATGAAAATAGTAAAATATATAAGACATAAAAGAAGATGAAATAAATCATATATGTGTGTCGAGTAAAGATTATGACTTCATGATTTAGTTATTGTTGTGTGTCGAGCAAAAAACTGAAAACAAAAAAAAAAAATAAAAGAAAATATATAAGACGTCGACAAAAGTATTTTTAAGTGCATTACTGATATTAGTAATATTAGCTGAAACTTTTTTCGTTGAAATGGAATCATTTCTTGCCATCTTTATATAATTTGGGTTTTAGGTGTAACATTCTAATGTCTGTTTTATATTTTTATATGTGTATATATATATATATATATATATATATATATATATATATATATATATATGTGTATATGTATATATATATGCGTGTGTGTGTACATATATGGGTGATTAAAATACTTGTTTAGGTGGGTGCCTAGTTGCCTTTCGTTAACAGGAAAACAGATTTGACAAGAGGTGGATGTTATTGTTGAGATTGATGGAAGGATGTTATTTGGAAGAATGTTTAAATAATATGATTGGTCGGTGAAAACTTTTGTGAGCTTCCTAGTCTATTTGTTGAAAAAGTTTTTTTTCAGGGTTTCTTTGATGATGGAAAGTCAACATGAGAAATGCTTGATTCACATATGTTCATACCTTTTCAATTTCTTGTACTTTGGATGCTCTGGTGATATTTCTGTAAAGCGAAGCCATGTTAGCTTGTTGTATTGAATATCTTATTACCATGGTGACAAGGTTGCTGATTGAGGTTATGAATGTTGTTGTTTCACTTGGTTGATGATTTCTCAGTTGAAGAGCTTTGTTGATGCTATAACTCTAGCGTTTTGAGTCAAATGATCTTTACTTTTGTTGTGAGATTTTGTTTGTCTAAGATGATTTCTACAGCTGGAGTGCTAAAATCAGTACTTATGTTGTATGCTGATCTTTATCCCACATTTTCTGTAGCTCAAGTAAATTAGGTATGCTTGATAAATGATGGTTGAATTTTTGTTGCCTGTATCAATGTGCCATGTTGAACCGCTTTCTACTAAAAACTCAACAGCTGCTGCGTCAATGGCTTGACAATCCAAATCCATCGCCGGCGAGTTAACATCATATTGATTAGGAAATGTGTCGATGGAATTCAACAGCATCGAGACCATCTCAAGTCTGTCCATTGACGCAGCAGCTGTTGAGTTTTTAGTAGAAAACGGTTCAACATGGCACATTGATACAAGCAACAAAAATTCAACCATCATTCGTCAATCATACATGATTTACTTGAGCTGTAGAAAATATGTGGGATAAAGATCAGCACACAACATAAGTACAGATTTTAGCACTCCAGCTGTAGAAATCGTCTTGGACAAACAAAATCGCACAACAAAAGTAAAGATCATTTGACTCAAAACAGGAGAGTTGTAGCATTCAACAAATCTCTTCAACTGAGAAATCATCAACCAAGTGAAACAACAACATTCATAACCTCAATCAGCAACCTTGTCGCCATGGTAATAAGATATTCAATACAATAAGCTAACATGGCTTCGCTTTACAGAAATATCACCGGAGCATCCAAAGTACAAGAAATTGAAAAGGTATGAACATAGGTGAATCAAGCATTTCTCATGTTGACTTTCTATCATCAAAGAAACCCTGAAAAAAAACTTTTTCAACAAATAGACTAGGAAGCTCACAAAAATTTTCACCGACCAATGATATTATTTAAACATTCTGCCAAATAACATCCTTTGATCAGTCTCAACAATAACATCCACCTCTTGTCAAAACTGATTTCCTGTTAATGAAAGGCAACTAGGCACCCACCTAAACAAGTATTTTAATCACTCCTCATCCTCTCCCCCTCACCATCAATGTCACAGTTATCCTCTCCACTTGTTCCATGTTCACCAGAATCAACTAGAAAACAATGATTCAAAATACTAATTAAAAAAAGAAAATTGTAGATCATACATAATTAAAAAAAGAAAAAAAAAATCAAACTGCATATCGAACTCCAAAGTGCACAAGATCAAAAGATAATTGTAGATTCCATAGACATATTCTGAAAGTAGAGGAAGAAAATGACAAATAGAATGTAGAATGTAAACAACAAACGGATGCATATAAAAGAATGTAGCTAGTAAATTGGACAGTCCAATTTTAGAGGACAAATAATAATAGTCTCTTGTAAAGAACCTAAACAAGAACAAAACAGACTACCTAATAAAATTAATCAAGTTTTTCCTCCTGCTTAGAAAAGTATTCCTGATGCAGAGTTTGTATGATGACAGTCACACTGCCATGTATTGGATGACATTAAATCATTAATGATGTCATTAATCAAGTTTGTATGATGGCATCACACTGTTTTTGGGACAGGAAGCACCATCCCGTTCTGACCATTAGAGGCCATCGACTGAGAAGCCATGGACTTGGTTTCTTCAGACCCATCAATATGCCTTTCAATACCAGGCATCATCGGCATCTGTGGATGAGCTAACAGTGTTCCTGAAACATCTCCCCACCAATCTGGATGGCTCATATACCACTCCATTGTCTTCCTGAGTCCATCATCCCATGCAGTCCGCTCTGACCATCCCAGGTTCTTCAGCTTCTGATAATCCAGAAGATACCTCTGGTCATTGAAAGGCCGATTCTCCACAAACCGAATGACCTTATCTGGGTCTAGTGAAAAGAGTGCACAGACGTCCTTCGCCACATCAATTACTCTCCTTTCGATCTTGGTGCCGATATTATAAACATGCCCAACTTCTCCTCTGTGGAGGATGACATCAAAAGCCTCTGCAACATCCTCACAGTACAAAAAGCTTCTAGCATTGGAGCCATCACCGTAAATTGGAAGCGGCTGCCCTCTCATGGCTAAAAGAATAAATTTTGGGATCAGCTTCTCTGGAAATTGAAATGGGCCATACACATTGTTTCCTCGGGTAGTAATCACGGGCAAGCCGTATGACTTTCCATAAGCCATAACAAGCATCTCAGCCCCAGCTTTTGTTGCCGAGTATGGGTTGGTCGGCAGAAGTTGAGACCCCTCGTGTTTGCCAACCGTGGCATCCTCATCAGTCTCTCCGTAGACCCCGTCGGTGCTAACATAGATAAACCTCCTAACCCGACCAGTGACGCTGCAGGCATCCAGGAGAACGTGGGTGCCGTAGATGTTGTTCTTGGTGAACTCGAAGGAGTTACCAAATGAATTATCAACATGGGTCTGGGCTGCAAAATGCATGACGGTGTCAATCGATTCGGTGATCAGGAGGTGGTTGATGCGACCGGCGCTCCTAATATCATCCTCGACAAACTTGAAGTTGGGAGAGGAGCGCGACGGGTTGAGGTTATTGAGGTTGGAGCAGTAATCGAGCTTGTCGAGAACCACGATCTTGTACTGGGGGTAGCTACAAACGAGGCGGTTGGCGACATGGGACGCAATGAAGCCTGCCGCTCCCGTTATGAGTATGTTCTTGGGTTTGTACGTCGCCGCCATCTACGGACTGAACTCTGCCAAACAAAGATCGCACATTGTCCACACACGACAGCAAGCAACTTGCAAACTAATCTGAAGCAATAATTACAGAAAAGAAGGCCATAAATTGCTCACAGAGGGCAAACGGGATCCTAAAGTATTCTAGGGAAAAGGTAAAAGTCGAACGTTTTTGTTCGATTAGGGGTTTCCACCGACGCTTGAATTCGTCGATAACAAGATCCACCAACCGGAATCGCGAAAAAAAGGCACCAAAATCCGTGTATCTTGAACAGAACAGCAAATGCAACCAGTTTATCTATCAATGTGACGCGAATCAAAGAACAGTTCCCGAGTCATCAGAACGAGAAATATCGAATCAAAAAGGCTCCACGGATCAACAACGAAATCATCAAATCTATGATCCATTAAACGGTCAGCCAATTGATCAAACACAGAATGCACAAGTAAATGACCGATCCGGTCCAGGTCCCTCGTCTTTCGAGAACCAAATCCAGATCTGAAGGTAACGCAATGCCGATCACAACAACTCGAAAACAAGCACCGACAACAGATGGAGAGGGAGGGAGAGAAAAAGCTTACGCGAGACGGTGAGCAGGATGAGGGAGGCGGGGGGGAACGGGGAAGGCTTATTCCGACAGGCGAACGAGTAAGTTCCGCCAGATGCGAAGCGGCGACGAGAACAGGAACGGGGGAATGCGGGGCGGCGATGGGAACGGTGATTAATGAGGCGGTTAAGGTGAGAACGACAGATTTGAGGAGGTGAACGGAACCTCTAAAACAATCACATGCGAATCACGTGCGCCCCACAACGCGCACGCTTCTCGCCGTCGTCTCGAAAAGGCGCGTTCAGGGGAACGAATTCATTCTCCTCCAGTCTGATATATTTATCATATTTCTTTCACCAATATATTTATCATCGTGTCCGCCAAACACCGGTTGCCTTCTTCGATGGAGATTTTATATATATAATGCATAATAAAAAGCATAATTTTAATAAAAAAAATGTCTTCATTTTTCGCTTTATTGGAAGGTGTTCATGTTTTTATATTTTAGAGATAGTATTCGTACTTCCTTTAATTTCATAAATATCTCTCCCTCGACAGTCGATAGTAGATCGCACGTCAAAGATTAGCTCACCAGGATCAACTGGTAAACAATGACAATTAGCAGATCGCACATCAAAAAAATAATCAAACTGGATATCCATGACGACAAAGAGAACGCAGAATGTAAACAATAAATGGATGCATTAACAGAATGAAGCTACTACATGCCACATAAAGTGGACAGTCCAAATTTAGAAGACAAATAATAATAGCCTCTTGTAAAGAACCTAAACAAGAACAAGGCAGACTACCTAATAAAATTAATCAGGTTTTTCCTCCAGCCTAGAAAAGTATTTCTGATGCAGAGTTTGTATTATGAGAGTCATCCTGCAAAGTATTGGATGACATTAATGATCAAAAGACTAAGGGTTCTACTGCTTAGTTCCAAAGCCTATCAGTGAGAAGGGACCTTCTTGTTTGGCTCAAAAACAAACTTGATGAGTGAATCTTTGACGGACAACAACTCGGGAAACTCTCTCTTTAATTTTGTAGCATCCATCTCATTGTTGCTTCGAGGCGCAACTATGACTTTAGCCTGTTCTTCCAATGTAAAATTGGTCCACTTGAAGCTGGGATCAATGTAGCTCCTGTACATCTCCAGGATCTCGTTGTGGCTCACCACACCAGGATTGGTGAAGTTCCATATTCCTCTGCAATTTCTCTTTGCCATCTCAATTGAAATGGGGAGAAGTTCGTCTAAAACCGTCATGCTATTTGGAATGTTCACAACTTTGTCATAACGAGCGATTTTGGTAATGAAGTTACGCGGATTGCTAAGATCAGAAGATATTGGCATACGAACTCTAAGGGTGCAGACATTCTCGTATTCCCTCAAAAGCTCTTCAACCTGCATCATGGCCCAACAATAACTAATTTGTTAGCTTCTAAGAATACGCAAAATAACATAAGTTTGAAAACATAGAGTTCTTTAAATGCAACAAAAAGTACCATCGCTTTAGTTTTTGAATAGAAGGATCCAATAAAGTTTGGCTTGTCTTCCTCCTTGAATCCAATGCCCGACCCTTCAGGATGTTTAGCATCATACTCGAAAATGCAACCGGTAGCATAATTCATCAGTAACAGGTCTTGATCCCTACAGACATCTGCTAAATTCAGAGTTCCCACAACGTTAGTGCGAATTGTCTCCTGCTTATGAGATTCGCACCAGTCGACATTAGGTCTACCGGTCACACCAGCAGCATTGAAAACATGAGTTGGCTTCACATTCTGAATGTCAAGCATGAGATGGGAACGCTCTTCCAAACGACCCCTTCCATACTCGTATGGTATCCCCTGCTTCTCGCATATCTTGCCTAGAAGGCCCCCTATCCATCCGGTCCTCCCATATATCAAGAACTTCAAAGATGGTTTCTTAGGAGGTACGACACTGCTTCTTGCAGCAGGAACCACCATCCGGTTCTGACTATTAGTGGTCGTTGACTGCGAAGACATGGACTTGGTTTCTTCAGACCCATCGGTATGACTTTCAATACCAGGCATCATCAACATCCGTGGATGAGGTAAAAGTGCTCCTGAAACATCTCCCCACCAGTCTGGATGGCTCATGTACCACTCCATCGTCTTCTTGAGTCCATCATCCCACGCAGTCCGCTCCGACCATCCCAGGTTCTTCAGCTTCTGATCATCCAAAAAGTACCTCTGGTCATTGAAAGGCCGATTCTCCACAAACTGAATAACCTTAACCGGGTCTAGTGAAAAGAGCGCACAGATGTCCCTCGCCACATCAATCACTCTCCTTTCTCTCTTTGTGCCGATATTATAAACATGCCCGACTTCTCCTCTGTGGAGGATGACCTCAAAAGCCTCTGCGACATCTTCAGAGTACAAATAGCTTCTCACATTTGAGCCATCACCGTGAATTGGAAGTGGCTGCCCTCTCATGGCCAAGAGAATAAATTTTGGGATCAGCTTCTCAGGGAATTGATTTGGCCCATACACATTGTTTCCTCGGGTAGTGATCACAGGCAAGCCATATGACCTTCCATAAGCCATAACAAGCATCTCAGCCCCAGCCTTTGTTGCCGAGTATGGGTTGGTCGGCAGAAGTTGAGATGCCTCGTGGTTGCCAACCACAGCATCCTCGTCGGTCTCTCCGTAGACCTCATCGGTGCTAACATGGATAAACCTCTTAATCTGACCAGTGACCTTGCAGGCTTCCAGGAGGACGTGGGTGCCATAGATGTTGTTCTTGGTGAACTCAAAGGAGTTACCAAAAGAATTATCAACATGGGTCTGGGCTGCAAAATGCATGATGGTATCAATCGACTCGGTGATGAGGAGGTAGTTGACGAGGTCGGCGCTCCCAATATCACCCTTGACAAACTTGAAGTTGGGAGAGCAGCGCGACAGGTTGAGGTTTTTCAGGTTGGAGCAGTAATCAAGCTTGTCGAGAACCACGATCTTGTACTCGGGGTACTTCCAAACGAGGCGGTTGGCGACATGGGACGCAATGAAGCCTGCCGCCCCTGTAATGAGGATGTTTTTGGGTTTGTACGTCGCCGCCATCTACAAACTAAACTCCGACTCTGCCAAAGAAAGATCGCAGGTTGTCTACGCATGTCAGATCCAAAATCACAAGCGCTCGTCGAGCAAGTAAATTGCAAACTGATTTGCAGCAATAAAAGAAGACCTCAATTTGCCGAGAGATCGGCAAACGTGATCGTAAAATATTCTGGCGACAACGTAAAAATCGAATAATTTTTGGTCGATTAGGGGTTTCACCTACGCTTCAATTTGTAGATAACAAGATGTGCCAACGAGAATCGCGAAAATAAGGCACCAAAATTTGTACATCTTCAACAGAACAACAAACACAACCGGTTATCTATCAAGATGATGTGAATCACAGGTTGATTCTCGAGTCATCAGAACCACGAATGTCGAATCAAAGGTTCCACGGAACAACAACGAAATCATCGAAACTAGGTTACATTTTAAGGTCGGTCAATTCATCAAACACAAAACGCACAAGTAATACACAAATCTAGCACGAGAACCGATCCGGTCCAGATCCCTTGTCATCCAAGAAAACCCTACGAGAACCAAGTCCAGATCTGACGGAAAAGCAAGGCCTGCATGAACAGGAACAACGAAAAAACGCATAGTTTTTGCAGTAAAAAGAAAAACACAGCATCTAGAATAGCAAAAACCTATCGCAAGAACCCGAAAACAACTGCCAACAGAGAGAGAGAGAGAGAGAGAGAGAGAGAGAGAGAGAGAGAGAGAGAGAGAGAGAGAGAGAGAGAGAGGCTTACGTGATCGGGAGCGGAAGGAGGGGAACGGGGAAGCCTTCTTCCGACAAGAGAACGAGCGAAGGGGGTGAAGAAAGGGAATCGAGAATGCGGGATGGCTGTGATACCCTGACCAACGCGGAGGTGATGGAATGGGAACCGTCGACCGACACGAAGGGGAGGATTTATCGCGTGAGCAGGGAGATGAGGGAGCTGCTTGACGAGGCGTCAAGAGATGAAGGAGAGATTTGAGGAGGCGACGGAGGGAGGAGGAGAGATCCAATCGATCACATGACAAGCACGTTGGAGCCAACCCCCCGCCACCGTTCACGCATTCCTCGCCCACATCACGGCACTACTAATATTTGTTCTTAAATAATAAAATAATAATAATAACAATAAATTTAAATATCAATCTTATTCGGTCACTTAGAAGAAAAAAAATTATTGCCGTAAGTCCGACGTGATCCTGATCGTAATGTGAGCTGTCGTCTGCCACCTCTGTAGACTCGTTATTTGCACAAAGATAAAAGTCAAGGATAGCTTCTCGAGTCAATCCCTTCTATACTTAAGTCAGTATCGATTTTTTTTTCTTAATCTAAAATTAATGATATATTTTTATATTAACTTTGAGAATAAAAAAATATCCTATAAAGATTCTACGAAAAAGATAATTCGTAATCAATGTCCCTAGACTTTTGAGAATATTCTTATGAATATTTCACAAGGAAACCAATTTATAATCGACCCGAGCTACCTCATACTTTCAAGAATATTCATTATGAATATTCCAAAGGGAGTCAGTTTAAATTTTCTACAAACGAGGTAAATTGAAACCAACCCGAGTTATCCCTGGACTTCAGGAAATATTTATGCGAATATTTTACAAGGGAGGTAGTTCGTAATTGATTCGAGTTATCCCATATACTTTCAAGAATATTCCTACAAATACTCAATAAGGGAAGTAGTTTGTAATTGACCTGAGTTACCCTCTAGACTTCTAAAAATATTCCTATGAATATTTTATATGGGAGGCAGCTAGGCAGCTCAGTAAGTGACCAGAGCTGCCTTTTGAAGTCTTATATATATGGGCAAGAGGTAATTGGCCTTATGTGACATTAACGTGATGAATGGGGGCTAGTCGATTTTATATTATCTATCATTTATCTCCCCTCTCCTGAAGATGTACTTCAGGGCTTTTTTAGGGTTCGAAGTGCATCATTTGATTTTATTTTTTTAAATCTTACATAGGTCGGGTTTTCATGCATCTTAAATATATTTCACCTTGTGCTTTCGTCATAACGGGTTTTACTTGATGTGAGTTAGATTTTTCTCAATTTATGCACCTCGGACACCTCTCATAGCTTAATCTTTCACTATAACAATTTTTTTTACATGAGATAATTTTTCTAACTCATGCATCTTAGGTGTACTTCGCCTTGTACTTCCAATATAACGAGTTTTACTTGACACGAGTAAGATTTTTCTCAACTCACGTGCCTCGTTCAGAGGCCTAATCTACTACTGAGCCACTTTGTAATATTTTCTTTTACCTTTTTATAGATCGATGCCTAATTTTGGTTGTGGGATCTGGTTTGACTTCTTGACAAGTACAATGTTGGGAGGCCACTATAAGTATTGCACCTTGGTAATGAACCCTGCTCTTAATAGCTTGTTGATTTCGATGCTAATAGTTTGCTAGCATTCAAGGGCAAATTTGTGGGACCTTTCCTTGACTAGCCAAGCTCCAAGAGAGATGTTTAGATAATATTAGGCCACATCCAGATTAATTCCCGGCATATCCCTTTATGACCATACAAATACCTCAGCATTCTTCTTGAGGAAGCTAGTAAGTTATACTCACCTATTGTCAGGTAACATTGCACCCATCTTGATGACCTGATCGGGGTGAGCCTTGTCCAAGGGTATTTTGATCAATGGTTCCATTGGTTCTACTTGTAGAAGGGCTTGGCGAAATCTTTAGAGTCTGCAGGTGGTACCTCAGGTTGAACCTTCTTATGCAAGGAGACCGCCATGAGGTAGCACTATCAAGATTCCCTTAGGTTGCTCCTTAATTCGCCAATGTCAACACTAGTTGAGAACTTTATCATCATGTAGTAGGTCAACACTTCTGCCTATAGTTTGTTTAATATAGGTCAACCTCCGATGATATTGTATGCCGAGGGAATGCTAACCACTATGAACTTGGTCATAATTATTTTCAAGCATGACTCATCTCTAAACGTGACATGTCGACTCACGATCTCAAGAGAGGAGATTAAGTCACGTGTGAATTCTATCAACGAGGAAGCCATAGAGGTAAGGTCATTAGTCATAACCTAAGTTTTTGAAAATTGTCGAATTAGAGGATATCAACAGAGCTACCTATATCGATCATAGCTCTTTTTACGTAGGTGCTGACCAATCTCATAGAGACCACCATGGCATTAAGGTACTATGTTTCTTTCTCTCTTAAAGTTATTTCATAGTCTCCTTTAGTCTTAGAGTGCTTTTTAATAATGGCTCTAGTGTAAGTTTTACGGCCTAAGCTGTTGTCTCCTTTTGAGGTCAAACCATCGATGATGATGTTGATGTATCTCTTGATTGGCCCCTAAGGTTAGAGTGATGTCTCTCAAAGTCTTTGGATGAATCGCCTAAGGTGCCCTCACTATATGAGCTCCTCGATCTGTTCTGTCAAATCATGATAGTCCTTTGTATCATGGCCATTATCACAATGAAAGTGATAATACTTGATTTTTTTTTGAGTGGAGTCGTTATTGGTCATGGGTCTCTTACTAAGCCTTTTTTCTCTTATCTACAAGAGAACTTTCATTATAGTCAGGTTATGGGGGCTAGTTTGGACCTCGAGTGAGGCAGGTCTAGTCGTTCATTTCTCCTCCATCGTAGTGACCATGGGACGAGAGTGGATTATGGCTACTCTTGTTTTGGTCTTTTTTGAGGTTCCTCATACTTACTCGAGACTATTGCATAAATGATAACGTACTGATTGACTCTATGAAGTACTTGGAGTATCATCATTGGTGTTCTTTCTACCAACAACCATAAGAGGCGGGAGGGCTTTAGTTCTATCATAAAGGACTGAATCACAAGCAAGGGTTGTACTTTGTCCATGCCTTAGAACTCGTCGGTGAATTGACTAACGAAATTTAAGATTGTCTCATCATCTTATCTTAGTCTAAGAAGCATCATTACCGTGGGCCTCAAGTGCACATTTCTGAGGAAGTGAATGTTGAATTCCTTTACTAGTTGAGTGAAGAAGCTAATAAAAAGTAGCTTTAGACGAGAGTACCACTCTATTACCGAACCTCTTAAGGTAGTTAGGAAGGTGCAGTACATTAGGGCATCCGAAGTGTTATATAGTAATATCTAAGTCCGGAAGGCAACGACATGCTATAGCGCTGTCATATATTTCTAATGATGAGAAGCAAAAGTTAGTAGGGATCAACTCCTCCTAGATATCCTAAATATATGGTGATTAACTTGAGACAGAGTTGATATGCCCATTACCCCTAGACTAATGAAAGTTGTAGCGCACCTCTTCAAAGCACAAATCTATTTACTGTAGTTAGATCCTCAAAGAGTTGTCCATTGAATCGATCGAGTGGGTTCTGATTCAAGTGGAGCAAAGCAGTGATGGGGCAACTTAGTGAACCTTGCGATGAGGGAGTAAGGTACTCTGGCAGTTAGTGGCTTGATAGGTCTTGGATGCCCATGAGAGGTTAACAATTCGTCAGGCAAGAGGATCCTATTGGACATCAATGCTAGTGGTTGCTGAACTATCGACAGTGGCTGAGGTGGTAGCATCACCCACTGGTCTTACCGAGGTGGGAACATGGTAACAACCTATATTATGTCGATTAATGCTTAAATTTGTTAGGTTAGATTCAAAAATGTTTTAATAGGAATGAGTCGATAGTTCGATGACACTCTTGAAGATGAGGGTCTAGGGTCGTTGAATGAATGCTTGTACTACATTAGTACTTATGGCGAGGTGGACGTATCTATGGGGGGAAAGGGTGACCATTGTGCTGTTTGAGTGAAAGTGTTGTGGGTTAGATATTGTGCCTCACTAGAATGTTCATGGACAGGGTTGGCCTACGAATACTCCTGCAATATCAGACCCTCCTTCTAGCACCAAAATATTATGAAAAAATATTATTAACATCCTTGCCAGCACAACATGGCTCTAATTCATATGCGATGAATCGTCCAGTATAGAGTGTGATCTCTCTAGACTCGTGACTTACACAAAGATCGAGGTTGAGAGTAGCTTCCCGAGCTGATCTTTTCAATGATTAAGTTAGTATCGAGGTCCCTCCTGTGTTAATCTAGAGTTAAGAGTGCATTTTTATACTGACCTTGAGGAGATGAAATATCCCATTAAGTATCTGCAGGGAAGGTAATTTGTAATCGACCCGAGCTGTCCCTTAAACTTATGAAAGTATTCCTACGAATATTCCGTAAGAGAGGCAGTTTGTACTCGACCCGAGCTGCCCTTGGACTTTTAGAAATATTCTTATGAATTTTTTTATAGGGAAAGTGGTTCATAATCGACCAGAGCTACCACCTAAATTTTTAGGAATATTCCTACAAGTATTTCATTAAATGATAGTTTATAACCGACCTGAGCTGCCCTTGGTCTTCTAAGAATATTCTTATGAATATTCTACAAGAAGGTAGTTTATTATCAACTCAAGCTACCCTTGGAACTTCAGAAATATTCTTATAAATATTTTATATCAGAGATAATTTATAACCGATTCAAGTTACCTCATGAATTTTCGATAATATTTCTATAAATATTCTACAGAAGAAACAACTAAGCAACTCGATAATTGACCGTAATTATCTTTTAAATTCTTATCTACGTGAGCACAAAGGGATTGACCTTATGTGATGTTTGTGTGACTGCCAATCGATTTTATATTTTCTATTATTACTAAATCACCCAAGTTGATATCCGATTTGGTTTTTTTTTATATAAATATGAACGATATTTCTGAAATTATTGTGATGTAATTATTATACTTACATTATAAGAAGACAAGCCGTCGGCACGTACTAATTCTTCATATTTTTCACTTGGCTGCACTAATTCTCCGATCAGAAACGACACCGCTGTTGAGGTTATAAATCGGTGCCGGCTGAAGTTTCCAGTGTTATATTTGGGACCCACACAGTCAACGATGGCAGAATCACAGCCGTCGTCGACGATGCCTGCATGCATGCATGCACGTCCTTTGCCCAGTGACCATCACCTCCACAAAGCACAAGTTGCCACTTGGGTAGCGGCCGGTCCGCACGTCGCCCGTCCCATGGCAAGAAAGCCATGGGACCCGAAGTGATGTGCTACTAGAAGCGTACCACCACCTCCGCTACCTGTCTTCCCGTGGTCAGCTGAAGCAGATACAGCGTGCAAGCTTTGGATTTATCATAATTTTAATTATTCAGACTACGTATGCACAAAACAAGGACTGCCGTATGCCATCATCTTAATGACTCCGGGAAGGTAAATTATAATTCATGAGAACAAGGAAAAATATGATCATGTGTGTGTTCATGGGTGACATGACTGTGTGACATTTAAAACAACCGGTCGTAGCACATTTATGTGGTAGATGGAAGCCCTCCCTGGCTCACCAACAAATCTTACGAGATGGAACTCGTCACGCACCTTGACCTTCCGATGCGAAACCAATATCCATCAGATCGAGTGTCCCAACGTAATAAATGGGAGTTCCTAGGAGCCATGCAACGGGCCAAACAGTACGCTACCATCCGTCCGATCACATCATGATCATGTTCGCGAACTTGCGTGCCAACACTGTTCCCATGGTCGTAAAACCCTAAAGCCAGAAGAACAACTAACGTTCAAACCCATCCACGTCTCTCTCTTTCCATCACAGCCATGCAGTGATCGCACCCTTCCAGAAAGTAGACGCTCCGATCTATTCTCGGTAAAGCGAAGCGGGGTCGTGACAGCAAGAACACAACGCGGCAGCGAGAAGAGCCGTTTGGAAGCAGCCAACTAACCCTAATGCCACCACGCAGCGACGTACGTCAACCTGCATGCGATCTATTTATGCCCAACCCAACCCTCGAGTCTTCGGTCTCGACTTGCCTCCTGCATCACTCTGTGTTCTTCCGCTGGAGTTGCAGAGAGTGATGGCGGTCTCCAAGAGCTTGCTCGGTTCTCTTCTTCTTGCAGGGATTATAATGGGCCTGGTGACGTCTTCCGAGGCTTATGTTTACGACGTCGGCGGGAGAGACGGTTGGGTGCCCAATCCTTCGGAGAGTTTCGACAGCTGGGCCGGGAGGAACAGGTTCCTGGTCAATGACAAGCTCGGTATGCATAGATACCAATCTTCTCTTGCGCCCTACTCTGCTGTGATCTGCTATACTCGGATGGATTCCTATGTGCAGTGTTTAGATACAGGAAGGATGCGGACTCGGTTCTGGAGGTGACGAAGCAGGACTACGACGCATGCAACGGGGGCAATCCGATCCAGAAGTTGGAGGGAGGCGATTCGGAGTTCAAGCTGGATCGGTCGGGGTCGTTCTTCTTCATCAGCGGCACGCCGGGCAATTGCCAGAAGGGCCAGAAGCTGCAGGTGGTGGTGTTGGCCTTCAGAAACGTGAAACCAGGCCCGTCGCCGCCGGCCCCTCCACCAGCCATCCCTCCGTCACCGCTTCCTCCCTCCAAGCGCCCCACCTCCCCTCCTGCTCCTCCGCCATCTCCCTCTTCCATCTCCGCTAATGGAACTGGTACAGAGCCAACGCCGTCGCCGTCGCCGATCCCGTCTCACCCGAGCCACTCCTCCTCTCTCGCAGGCGCATCAACGATCACGCTTGGCCTCGCGGCCATGATCCTGGGTGGCGCCTTTGTCTACTAATTAATACCACGGGTTGATGATGCATGGTCAATAAGTTTTCGTTCCTTGACGTGCCTATTGCTGATGGTGATTGTGTTTGAGACATTCTTGTGGATGTTGTATTTGTGTTCTTTGTTCTTTTCCAGGGGTTCAAAGTATTTGTGGGTGGTGGGTGTGTATGTGTACCAATAAGAAGGACAATGACTTTAGTGTAGATGATGTATGTTTCTGTCAAAGTTATTATGCTTTTTTTTCCTATCGGTCGGTCAATAGGATGAATCAGTTCAATTATAATATTTTTACTTTATGTTATAAGATTTTTAGTATTGTCAAAAAATATTGTAATATAATTAAAATACTATATCATAGCGTTCTTATACTATATAATACTTTCAAAAATACCATGAAAATATTGTAAAGCAGTAAAAAAAAAATTATATTATAATATTTTTTATATTACTGAAATATATTGTGACATAGTGAAAAAAAAAATACTGTAATAGAATTGAATCGATCCATCAGAAAAGAGAAAAAACAAACAAGATAGGTGATAGGGGGTTTTAGATAAAGAAGGTAAAATTCTGAAAATGGTAAAATTTGCCCTTTATATATATATATATGCTTGCAATAAGTTTTCATTAATTGATTACAATTTGACTATTAGCTTGATTGTTAATATAATAATAATATTATAAAAGATCATCATCGTTGCGTCGTCGACGATGCTGGGCGTCTCGTTATCGTGGCGTTGATTGGCGAGGCCAGTGTTCGCCGGAGGCATGCGGCCGACATGCAATGGCCGAGAGACATATCATAACTCGGTCACAGCACATTTATGTGGTTGATCGGCGCCCTTCGAGCCCACCGACGCATAAACAAAATGGCACTTGCCCTCCATCTCCACCCTCTGATATGAATCCAACCGCTGTGTGCCCCAACGTCGGTAATGGAGTTCCCACGAGCCGCACGCCGGTCAACGGCGCAATGCGATCGCGATCATGTCCAAGAACTTGACAGGTGTACGCGTCGTGAACACGGGATGACGACGGCATGAACTCCGTGTCTGGCACGACTGCCGACGCATCCCTTCTTCACGTACACGTTGTGGCTGAAAAGTATGCAGTCTTCTTGTGTTCATTGTCGTCGGGGGAGATGCACCGATCTGGTGCAATCCACGGCGAGCCCCCAAACCCCCCCCCCCCCGCGCAGATGGTGCCCAAAAAGAGTTATTCGGAAGCAGCCAAATTACCGTACGTCACCACACCGCGGCATGCGTAAACCTGCGTGCAATCTCTTTATATCCAGCCACGCGGTTTGAGTCTTCTCCATTGACTTGCGTATCGCTCCGTTCTGCGATCGTCCGCTGGAGTTGCAGAGAACGATGGAGATCTCTAAAAGTTGCCTCGGTTCTCTTGTTTTCGTAGGGGTTTTGATGGGGTTGGTGACTTCCTCCGGGGCTTATGTTTTCTACGTCGGCGGGAGAGATGGTTGGGTGCCCAATCCTTCGGAGAGCTACGACAGCTGGGCTGGGAGGAACAGGTTCCAGGTTAATGACACACTCGGTATGTATCCAAGATTTGGTTCTTTGGTGCTGCTTGTTGTTCCCATGTTTCGGATGCACTGATGGATTCGTTTGTACAGTGTTTAGATACAGCAACGGGACGGACTCTGTTTTGGTGGTGACGAAGCAGGACTACGACGCATGCAACGTGAGTAATCCGATCCAGAAGTTGGAGGGAGGCGATTCGATGTTCAGTCTCGACCGCTCGGGGCCGTTCTTCTTCATCAGCGGCGTCCCGGACAATTGCCGGAAAGGCCAGAAGCTGGTGGTGGTGGTGTTGGCTGTTAGGAACGGGGGGAAACCAAGCCCATCGCCGCCGTCCCCTCCACCGGCTGCTGTCTCACCATCACCATTAACTCCCTCCGAGCCTCCCACGTCTTCTCCTGCTTCGTCTCCTTCTCTTCCGCCGTCCCCACCACCGGCTGCTGTCTCACCATCACCATTAACTCCCTCCGAGCCTCCCACGTCTTCTCCTGCTTCGTCTCCTTCTCTTCCGCCGTCCCCACCACCGGCTGCTGTCTCACCATCACCATTAACTCCCTCCGAGCCTCCCACGTCTTCTCCTACTTCGTCTCCCCCTGTTTCGCTGTCTCCTTCTCCCTCTGCCCCATCTCCGGCATCCATCTCCCCGTCTCCTTCTTCATCACCTGCTCGTTCACCATCCCCTTCTCCTTCTTTCACTTCAGCTCCAACCACCGCTCCTACTCCAACTGCAGAGCCACCCAATTCAGGTTCTCCTCCTCCTCCCCCCAGCTCCCCTAGTGGAACCCCATCTGGTTCAGAGCCATCCCCGTCTCAGTCTGTGCCTCCTCCATCTCCAAGCCCCTCCGCCTCCTCCTCCATCGTCAGTGCATCAAGGATGACCCTTGGACTAGTTGCCATGATCCTTGGCGGTGCCTTTCTCCACTAATTCTACGGATTGATTCACCGTATTGCTCATGTTCATGGAGATTGGCACATTCTTGTGGATGTCGTATGTCCCTTCTGTGTTCTTCGTAGGGTGTTGAAATTACAGCGGGTGGTGTTGTGTACCGACAAAGAGGATACGAATACTATCGTTTGGGTCTCGTGTACGAATAAAGGAGGACATGAACGGTGAAGTTTATTGTGAATGATTCATGTTGGCGTTCGCCAATTATACTTCTCATGTAAGTTTCGCGTCATCAGTCGTGTTGAGGTCTGCGAGGGTGAATTGAGTCGTTTTAATTGCGACGTTCGTCGTCCCATTTGCGACTAATTCTTTACGCGACTCGTGGCACATCCAGACGTGAGGTCTTAATTCGTTTGCGTCTTGAAGCTCTCTTTGCAGCAGGGATATGTTTCTGGCAGTTGACGAAGCTAGCTACTCTACCCCTGCGCCTCCTCCTTTTCGGAGAGCTTCAAGCTTGCTGCGGGTGAGATACGCAGCAAGGGAGCTTCTCTTTGCGTTGATGGCCTGCCTTGCTTTTCGAACCAAAGCGAGTGGACCGTAGTTTTCCGGGTGTTGGTTGGGTACTTCGTGATGTGGAGATCCCACCGCGGCCGGCACGGTCTCGGCGAGGTAATCCTGCACCCAGTCGTGGTACGTTTCTAAGCCCGTGTGGAAGACGGGGGCGTTTACGTGGTCCTCCAGCTTCACGGGGACCCCTCTTCCATTGCCGGGCGCCGTAGTCGTCCTTGACCTGACGATGTCTTTGAGAGAGAGCGTGGATGGATGGGTTAGACGTTCTGCAACATGGACATGGTGGGTGAGTCGTCGATGGGGACCTCGTTCTGCAAAGTGGACTTGGTGGGTGAGTCGTCGACGGGGACCTCGGACTCGAAAACTGCCAGAATGCTCAGAGACAGCGCCGAACTGTTCGAGCACTGGGCGGTCGGGCTCGCCGGCTCGTTGCCGGCGCCGCTGCGCTTCTCGGTTGCTACGTCACAGGCCATGGCAGACGCGGAGGAGAGCTACTCTGTTGGTTTCTCTGTCGCTTGACTGCATGCGTAATATTTGCATCAGCAACATCGGTGATGGTGTAATTAGTTACGTTGACGGGGTAATGGGCCGCGTTGGATGTAATTAGTTCGTACAATTGAGAAAAAAAAAATCAATTATCACAGCTTAATTTAATTAAAAATTAAAAATTAATTAAAAAATCGAACGAGCTATCATTCGAAGAACTAAATATATACATAATTTAACCATTATTTATATTTCTTATATGTTTTAATCCTCGATCAATCTATAATACGAGGATAAGCATTATGATTACTCATCAAAATTTTTTACATTCTAAAAGTTTGAAGTCACGGACATATCGATGAGTAGGGTGCTTGATATAATATTTGTGTATGTTCATATCTTTTAGTTTTGTATATACTTTGCATAAGGAACAGAGGGTTTGTAGTATATTTAGCGGTCCTTTTTTTGTTGTCCTTTGTGGCTATTTTAGTATTGTAAACGTATGTTATATGCAATTGTCATGTACAGATAAAATTATCAAAAAATAAGTTATCTAGAGAATCATTTTGAAGATTTTTAGCTTAACAAAGTGGTGCAGAATGTCAGCCAGCATAGCACCTATGAGCTATCCGAGTGGCATATGGCTGGATTGGCTTTTGGGGTAGTATCTAGGAATGATTCGCTATCTAGTTCCATGGTAGTGTCATGTGGACACTTATGGAGATTTTTGGTCGCAATGGGCCATCTTGGACCTTTTGTTACGCCACCATTCAGAGTTTGCAAAATTTATATTCATATTTTTACATTGTTTATCAAGTGTTTACTGAAATGATTCTTTATAGAATCTTAAGAAATATACTTTCTCTAACTCGTCTTCGCTTTTGGAGGTCCTTAAGGGACCACAAGATGTTTCGGAGAGGATTATCCTTTTATGGACGGACATGTAAAGGTACTGCACAACTTAAGCAAAACTATCTAAGTCCATGATAGATGGTATCAAAGTGAGATAAGCATATTTAAAAATACTTGCATACAATTGTGAGAGACCTAGCGGGGCCGTGTTAAGGGCAGCCAACATGGATCGTTTGAGAAAAACAAGCATAGAGATGTAGGAAAATGAATCACTCAAAGAAGTGAGCATCCGAGATTTGCATTTAAAAGAATAGCTAACTCTTCGCACAAGAGGCACCACGATGACAAGCGAGTTACAAAGAATGTGTAGGGCACAAAGGATGATATAGCTGAGTTCTAAGTACGACTCGACGTTTGTAACCAAATTTGACGGTGCTCAAGGTAAGTGAGGTGTTTGGCAAATAATGAAATTATATAATGAGAGATGGGTTACACGGCGACTGAAAGAGTTGTGCAAATATCATAAGGTTGAGGAAAATTACTAACTTAAAGAATTTGATACTTATATAAGGGCTTATATGTGGATAATAGACCGAAGGCGATCGAAACTCGATGCCATACAGCATTGAAGCTTTATCTTCGACATAAGAATTATACATTAAGAGAAGGTTAAAGTATATAGTGAGTTGAATATATTACTAAGCCTTGAGAGGTATAGCGGGGGCGATATTGATGAAGAGTTCTAATCTAATAAGTATATTCACAATGGCGGAATAGTGTACATTTTATTCAACAATACGAAGTAGTCCAAAAGAATGATAGTCTCTAAAACTTTAAGATGGAGGGATGCAAAGAGAAAAATTATTCTAACGGGACAAATATCCAGGAGGGATAAGTCTTGATTCTTCAGATGGAGAATTATGTGTAATAGACCACATATGTTGATAAGGATATCCCAAGACAATATATTCATAGAGTTCAACGGTCCAAGTGAGCGACGATGAGTCATTGCATGATCTCCCACGAGGTAATGTATTGGTGACTGATGAGGGTATTGAATATGACATGACGTTCGGTCCTGTGTATTTGACCCGGGTGACGTCTTCGCCCCTCCTGCGACCCGTACTCACGCTGCAGATCAACCCGACGTCGCTTCTCCTCGGCCTCGCCCCGCGCCCATGCTGAGTTGACCGCGCTACCAGTCTGCCGGTCAGGCCCGTGCACCACCCTCAGACGCAACCAGAAACACGCTAACTCCCCGACCTATTTAAGCCACAGAAGGAGAAAAGAAATGGGGGGGAACGAGCACTAAGAAAGAGAGAGAGAGCAGATTTAGGAGGAGATAATAGATGGGAGGAAAGAAAAGGGGGGACTCTCTCCTCGCAGAAGACTAGCGGCCTCTCTCCCTCGCTGCATCAAGGCGCCACTCTCTCCTCACCGCATGGCAAAGACCCGAGCTCCCATCGCTGCATGGCATAACCGAGTTCCCATCACGAGAGGAGCAAGATTGACCTCGAGACATCGATGCAAAGGATCTCTCTCTACCTCTCTCTCTCTATATTAAATACTCTACTCACTCATCCGACACCGACTTGATCGTCGGAGGGTGGCGAAACCCCGACCCGTGCGTGAACCGAGGGGCATGCAGCAAGCTGATCACGATGAAGGAACGGCCTGGCCGAGCGGATGATCCGCTTCTCCCGACCCAACGCCGCTTCCTGCCCGAGATCGATGAGGCGACCCCTGCACATTCGGACCCGAACCCAGCTGCGACGGCCCCGAGGCCACGGCAAAAAGATGTTTACCCATAACAGATTGGCGCTAGAAGGAGGGCCCGTTATCGCAAGGTTAGCTCCATCTAATCTCCGAAAGCCCGAGCTACAAAGTGGCGCAACTATGTTCAGGCTTCGTCCACAGATGGTTCATCGTTGTTCGATGCAGCCACTCGCCAAATCTGAGCCCGAAAAGGCGCTTGCTCGATTAACGCATCGCTGCCTCATGCAACCACTCGCCAACGAGCCGAGGCGCTCACGGCAATGGAATCCCGAGCTACGCGTTCGCCACCGCCGGCTGCGCCAGATAGTTAGCGCTTGCAAGCAGCTGCTCGGCAGCCAAAGCCCGAGCTGCGATGCTCGGCAACACTTCGCTGGCGTGGTCCGCAAACTGCACCAAGCAGCCGCTCGGCAGCCGAAGCCCGAGCTGCGATGCTCGCAACGCTGCCGCCGCTGCCTCATGCGCCACGGCGCGCCTAAGCCGCACCGCCGCACAACGCCCGAGTTTGCTCGCCGCCGCCACCACGCGCGCTGCTCGGTTCGGCGAGCTCGCATGCTCCAGCTGGCTCAACACTTCAGCGCTAGCCTGTAGCTGCTGCTCGGCGCTGCTGGTTCGGGGCCCGAAAGCTTCATGCTTCGTTCTCGCTTCGCCACCATGTTCGCCACAGATGGTCGCGAATGCACCGAGCTGCTCGGCAAATGAGTCCGAACATGCTCGGCAACCCTTCGCTTTCATGCAGCCACCGCCAACCGAGCTCTGTCGCTCGGCAGAAGCCCGAGCCATGCTCGAACCATGGCGGCGCGCCTGCATGGTTCAGCACGGTCGCCGCCTCATGCAGCCACCGCCAAATCGGAAGCCCGAGCTCGGCAACGAAGTTCGTGCTCGCAACCTCGCGCAGCCGCTTTCATGCAGCCGCAGCCAAGCCGAGATAGCGCTGCCGGCAGAAGATCCCGAATACATGTCGGCAGCGAAGAGTCCGAGCTGCGACACGCAACACTGCTATGTGGTCCGCAGCACCAAGCAAACCTGCTCGCAGCCGAAGCCCGAGCTGCGATGCTCGCAACGCCGCCGCTGCTCATGCAGCCACTCAGCCAAATCTGAGCCCGGCGTGCTGCTCGGCAGCGGAAGCCCGAGCCACAGTGCTCGCAACCATGGCGCGCCGCTGCATGGTTCATCGCGCGCCGCTGCCTCATGCAGCCACTCAGCCAAATCTGAGCCCGAGTGTGCTGCTCGGCAGCGGAAGCCCGAGCTGGGATGCTCGGCAACCCTCGCCGCGCCGCTGCCTCATGCAGCCGCCGCCAACCGAGCCCGAGTGCGCCTGCTCGGCAGCGGAAGCCCGAGCTACAGTGCTCGGCCACCATGTCAGCGCTTCGCTGCATGGTTAGCAGTTGCACCAAGCAGCTGCTCGGCAGCGAAAGCCCGAGCTGCGATGCTCGGCAACACTTCGCTTCATCGCTGCCTCACGTAGCCGCTCGGCCAAATCTGAGCCCGAGTGCGCTACTCGGCAGCGAGAGTCCGAGCTACAGTGCTCGGCACCCACGTTCAGCACTTTGCTGCGCGGTTTGAGGCTGCCCCAAGCAGCTGCACGCCCCAAGCTCGAGCTGCAATGCTCGCAACTCGCTGCATGTTTCATCGCTGCTCACGCAGCAGCTCGCCAATTCCAAGCCCGAGTGTGCTGCTCGAAAGCCGAAGCCCGAGCTACAGTGCTCGGCCACCCATGCTCAACCACTGTTGCGTGACTCATCGCTGCAACAAGCAGCTGTTCTGCCAATGCCTGGGCTGCAATCCTACGCCGCATGGTTCACAGCTGCACCAAACAGCTGTTCGGCCAAAGCCCGGGCTGTGACGCCGCCACCCACGCTCGCACTTCATCGCATGCATTGTAGCTGCACCAAGCAGTTCGCCAAAACTACCCGAGCCATGCCGCCGCCAACAGGCGATGTCTGATTGTTGTTACTCCTTTGCAATATCTTACGGACTTCCCACCGAGTTGAGCAAGCCATGCAACTTAATAGAAGCTCTGACCTTCCTCATGCGATGCATCGATCTTCTACTTAGAACGAGAAGCTCTTCCGGTCTTGAGCGCGCTCGACTTCTTATCCCGAACGACGGTCAATCCCATGATCTTGAGCGATGGCTCGATCACCGCCGGTCCGAGCGCGCCGACTTCTATCCTGGCGTTCATGATCTTGAGCGATGGCTCGATCGCTGGTTTTCCGGGTCTTGAGCGGCGACTCGACCCCTTATCCCGAACGACGGTTCGGATCCTATGATCTTGAGCGATGGCTCGATCACCGGTTTTCTGGGTCTTGAGCGGCGGCTCGACCCCTTATCCCGAACGGCGGTTCGGTGCTTATGATCTTGAGCGATGGCTCGATCGCTGGTTTTCTGGGTCTTGAGCGGCGGCTCGACCCCTTATCCCGAACGGCGGTTCGGCGTTCATGATCTTGAGCGATGGCTCGATCACCGGTTTTCTGGGTCTTGAGCGGCGGCTCGACCCCTTATCCCGAACGGCGGTTCGGTGCTTATGATCTTGAGCGATGGCTCGATCGCTGGTTTTCCGGTCGAGCGCGGCTCGACTTTATCCCGAACGGCGGTTCGTTCTCATGATCTTGAGCGATGCTCGATCATCGTTTTCCGGTCTTGAGCGCGCTCGACTTCTTATCCCGAACGGGCGGTTCGGTTCATGATCTTGAGCGATGCTCGATCATCGTTTTCCGGGTCTGAGCGCGTTTCGACTTTATCCCGAACGGTGGTTCGCTCATGATCTTGAGCGATGCTCGATCATCGTTTTCCGGGTCTTGAGCGGCGGCTCGACTTCTATCCCAACGGCGGTTCGCTTCATGATCTTGAGCGATGCTCGACCATCGGTTTCTGGGTCTTGAGCGCCACGACTTCTCATCCCAACGGCGGTATGGTGTTGAGTGGCGCCGACCATCGATTTTCGGTCTTGTGCGGCTCGACTTTATCCAACGGGCGGTTCATCCATGGTGTTGAGTGGCGCCGACCATCGGATTTCTAGGGCTAGAGCGCGGCCGACCCACATCCCGAACGCGGTTCGGCATCCATGGTCTTGAGCGACGGCTCGCCATCGGATTGGGTCCCAGAGCGCGGCTCGACCTCACATCCCGAATGGTGGTTTGGCATCCATGGTCTTGAGCGACGGCTCGCCATCGGATTTCCGGTCTAGAGCGCGGTTCGACTCACATCCAACGCGTTCGGCATCCATGGTCTTGAGCGACGGCTCTGCCATCGGTTTTCTGGGTCTAGAGCGGCGGCTCGACCCCTCACCCCCAACGGCGGTTCGACATCCCTGGCCTTGAGTGGCAGCTCTGCCATCGGATTCGGTCTTGAGCGCGCTCGACCCTCTCCCGGCCGGCGGTTTGCACTTGGTCTTGAGCGCGCTCGCCATCGGCTCGGGTCTAGAGCGCGGCTCACCTCTCACCAACGGCGGTTCGGTATCCATGGTTTTGAGTGGCGTCACCATCGGTTTTCTGGGTCTCGAGCGGCTCGACCTTTTATCCCGAACGGTGGTTCGGCCACATGTTCTGGCATCGCCATGGGTATTCGTTACACGGTCTTGAGCGGCGGCTCGACCACCGTAGATTCCGGTCTTGAGCGAGTCTCACCCCTTGTCCCGTCTCGACGATACGGCCAATTATATCACCACCAACAGAATCCCCACCGAGAACTCAACCGACTACATACTTGCAAACAAGATTCTCGCCCCTACCCCAAGGCCTCGCCTCGCAGGAGTGGCTTTTCGAGGGGGTAGTGATGAGGGTATTGAATATGACATGACGTCCGTGTATTTGACCCGGTGACGCCTTCGCCTCCCGCGACCCGACTCCCGCCGCAGATCAACCCGACGCCGCTTCTCTCGGCCTCGCCCGCGCCATGCCGAGTTGGATCTACACACCACGGCCAAAGTCTGCACCACCTCGAGACGCAACCAGAAACACGCTAACTCTCTGTCCTATTTAAGCCACAGAAGGAGAAAAGAAATGGGGGGAACGAGCACTAAGAAAGAGAGAGAGCAGATTTAGGAGGAGATAATAGATGGGAGGAAAGAAAAGGGGGGACTCTCTCCTCGCAAGACGGCAGCAGCCTACTTCTCCTCACAGACCGCACAGCCACTCTTCTCCTCATCGCATGGCAGACCGAGCTCCCATCGCAGCATGGCATAACCGAGTTCCCATCACAGAGAGGAGCAGATTGAGAGACATCGACCCAAAGGATCTCTCTCTACCTCTCTCTCTATATTAAACACTCTACTCACTCATCCGACATCGACTTGATCGGAGGGGCTCGCGAAACTCCCGACCCGACCGGTGCAGAACCGAGGGGCATGCAGCAAGTCGATCACCGATGAAGGAACTGCCTTGGCCGAGCGGATGATCCGCTTCTCCCGACCTAACGCCGGCTTCCCGCCCGAGATCGTGAGGCGACTCGCGCATTCTGACCAACCCACCGCGACGGCCCCGAGGCCACGGTAAAAAGTTGTTTCCCCTAACAGTGACGTATTGCAAGATCAAGCTAGGGAGCGATCTTAAGCAACACTCGAATGCACGCTTAAGGCTAATACGAAAATCAAACTCAACGGAGGACTGATCTGTAAAATGGTGGGCACAAGAGCCACTATCAACTTGATGCAAACTAAAGACCAAAGTAACTTGGGAAAACTTAATAAGTGCCAAAATCGAATTAAGGGAGTCGACATACAAGACAAAACATGGGGCAGAGGAATAAAGCTTTCCTTAGACAGAGATTAAGGACATGAACTCTCACAGAGAAAAGAGGAAGATTATATAATTATATGAGTCACTCGTTTTGATGGAGTGGACTCATCTTGTATGGTGCTAAAGTCAAATGGAGTTTTAAGGCATATACATCTTATCTTGACAAAGTTAGGGTCAGAATGTCTTGACACCAGGCAAGAGTACACAAATGTAAGTACTTTTAAAGAATATATCGTAGTGCTGTCATTCGAGTTGTTAAAAAAGAAACTGTATATAGTGAAGATTATGTTGGGAGTAAAGGCTCAAGATTCAGACAATAGCACACCAATTTCAACGAAGTCGGTAGACTTCAAGAGTTGCTAGGTGACAGACTGTAGTAAAAGCTGTGCTTTGTTCGGGTGTGACCAGAAAGTGAGTGGATAAATATCGATTATCAAAAGTGCAAACATAATTTAATATGAGGAAGGTCCTACGATATATTGACAGAGACCACACATAAAGAGATCATAATTCGCGTTTATACCACAAAGATTATAATACAATCGATATGTCACCAGGAGGTGACATGGTATAACGAATCATGGTGAAATAGTTTGAGATAATGCGACATACATAAGAGAAGTCCTGTGAGGAACTTGATCATACGAAGGTATGATTGGGAGCTATAGGAAGCTCCACTTCGTCGAACAGCATAATGACAAAAAGAAGTATGGATTCACGAAGTGAGGTGCGTCGTGGCAACCTCATGCTAATGGTTTGATTTACTTATTTCTCCCTCTTATATAAGAGAGAGAAAGTGCTTAGTTTTCCCTATCCTCATTTGTTCGTGCAAGTTTTCCTCAAAGTAAATTAATTTTCTGTGTCTTCTTTTCATCTCGGTCGTTTTCAACATTCAGTAGTTTTGTCTTCCATCTCAAAGAATGTCGTACAATACGAAACGGTGGTCTCTTAAACGTACCGGTCGCTGGGGCACCTGCGCCCATGAGAAGATGGGATGAACATGGACGCCTCTCTCATCCAAATACACGCCAGGTTCGAGGTGCTGCATCGAGGCCACAGTAAAACGCAGTGTTTCCTGGAGAAAGAGATGGAATTGATTGATTCGATCGATTTAAATAGAGCATATGGTGAGATGCTCTTGCGGATGATTCAAGATTTAACTATTGAGGGGCCAATCGTGGCTCGCTCCTCCTGTTGCTAAGTCAAGGGAGACACCTAACACGTAGTTTGTGTCGATGAGCAATGGAGGAGTGTGGCAATGTTAGGACCGAAGCGTCTCTCGATCATCCAGCTGATGGAAGTGTCGTCGTCTACCGAATGCTTGTTGTCCTGTGGATATGCTGCTACGTGATCAAAATTGAGAGAGAGAGAGAGAGAGAGCAGCCTCTGTACACTACTTGTGTGATTCTGGGATAATAGTTTACAGGCGACATTACACTCTTAATTAGGTCTGACAAAACTGAAGACGAGGTGGAGGTTTCAAGCTGGGGAACGGTGTCGAGTCTCCGATTCAGACGACTTCCACGGCGGTGCGGTGCAAGTCGAAGGTCAACATGGAAGCCCTGAGCTTGGGCTGTGGGTGGTCCGGAAGAGGAACGGCGGCCGGGAAGGACATGACCGGGCCCGTCCTCTCCGTCGTGCCCAGCCACTTGGACTGCATGTACTTGTGCTTCCTCCACGGGGCCATGTGCATCTTGTTGTCCTTCATGCACTTCTTGGCGGCGGCGCACATGACCTTGATGACGCCGCGCAGCTTCTCCGGCTTGCCCACGAACACCTCCGGCAGGCAGCTCACCAGGCTGTTGTACTCCTGGCTGCCTCTTGCCATCTCGAACTCCGCCCGGAAGCGTAGCTCTATCACCAGCCTGACGGGGCCCTTCTTCCCGCTCTTCGTTTCCATCACCACATCGACGTACCGGTGCTCCCCTGCAACCATTTCGCCGAGCAACATCACGCACTGCGGTTGTTCGTCCACATCGTGTCGGGTGATCCGTTTCGTGGAACACCATGAGCACCGAAAGGAGAAGACGTGTCCACGGGTACCTGACGGGATGTCCGGCGACCTCCTCCATTTGGACTTGCACAAGGCGCTGTTGTATCCGAGACGGTGGAGCTGCTCCGCGACGAACACCAGGGCGCAGTTCCGGCATTCCTTCGCCGTGCTACTGGAGCAAGTACAGACGACGCCCTCGGCCCGCATCTTGTTTACGGCGTCATTTGTGCGCTGCAGCAGCTTCACCTCCGCGGAGCTGGTCCGAGACAGGGCTTCCTACATCCATCAGGGGGACGGGGAGGAGAAATGAAGGCTCGGTTAGATCATCGGATTCGAACAAGAACTTGTCGGCTTCACACGAGAGGCCTTAAAACACGCATTTCCACTTCAAAGCGGATAGTTTGGACGGAGATTCCGGCCTTTTCATCTTCGTTTTCATGGACTCGGGCACAAAAGATCAAATCTTTGCAGCGTAAATCGCCATGTCGCAACGACTTACTCGTAGAAGCTGCTGCTGTGACTCCCAGAAAGCCTTGTTCTCCACGGCGCCGTCGCTCGTCCCCTCGTCGCCGCTGTCGAAGCCACCCCCGCCGGTTCCGGCGGCGGCCCCTCCTTCGCCCTCCTCCAAGAAGCTGAACACCGTGTCGGACAGGCTCATCCGGCCATCCATCGCCTCCGCCAAGCCCATCGAAGCCCTCAGCCGCCTCGCCGAGCTCCTTTTGGCCCTCTTTCCTTCCTCTGGGAACGACTCGGCGCTGCGATGGCGTCGACGGGGCGCCCTTAAATACGAGCAGGTGGAGCCCACGGCGACGGCGTGGGCGAACGAGCCGCCGCGAACATGTGGGGAACAGCACGGAGGTCCACGCGGCGGATGCTCATTGGACCCGTGTCCGGGGGTTTGGTTTCGGATGAGAGAGAGAGGGGTCGAACCCAGCGCGGATCCACGTCAGATACCCGCGTCCGCGGCTCAATTATTGGCGTCTCTTCTTATCCCTTCCCCTTCCGGTCGGGAGCTCGCCCGTCGCCGCCGAGGCACCGAACAGGCTCGATGGCTCCCCACGAGGAGAGTGAGGTGGGCGCCACATAGCGGGACCCGTGTCTGCTGCCAATGAGAGAGCGTGGTTTTCTGTTTGGTGCGTCGAGGGAGAACGGATGATCAAAATCACCGGGTATGGAGAGGGGAAGCGGGAAGGGATATACTTGGGATCTTGATCGGGACACCGCACCTGAAGAATATGTCCTCATTTAATGCTCCCCGCTGACGGGTGGTGGGTGGCGCCTGCCGCGTCGGTTATTTCACCGGGTGGTGTTGCTAAAACAGCAGCAGCGCCATGCCATGCTCCGAGTGCTTATCCACGTCGGTTTGAACGATGACGGGTTAATGTACATGGAAACCCAGCCATACGGCTCCCATCTCTGCTCGTCATTTATGCTACGAGATAGCATGGATGGATGATTGTAATGATCATCATCATGGTTGATAAATATTCTAGAGTGGATGCCGATCGTCGTCAGCTAAGCGTCCTCGATTTTAATCAAATACCCGCGATCACGTCATTCTTATCACCAACAGCGGCAACAAAACAAGCAAACACTAGAAAACAAGAGTGAACGGTGGGGCAGACAGAATTATTGCAGAATGAGAGAGAGAGAGTAAAAGAGTGGAGTTTTGAGGGTTCTTATCCTGGATGTCTGCAAGTGGCGGGACCTCAGCCAGTGAGAGCGAGGTAGCTCCGCCACCAGCACCAACCGGGCAAGGGAGCCCCCACAGGGGAGGCTTCCTCTCCGACATGTGTCTGATGTTATCAGGTCAATCGCGTCGGCATCTAATCATAGACTGTGGACTGTAGCAGGAGGAGAGAGAGGATGGCGATTTCGGTGGTGGCGATTTGCCCACCGGTTTCGTGACTCCGGTTTGGCAGCAGGTACGAGAGAGAGAGAGAGAGAGAGGGTGAGCTGGTGATGTGCTACGCCAGCCGACGGGAAGAGCATAGCAGGAGCTCAAGCCTCTCTCTTAGTCGAGGCGTCGCAGTAAACGTACATTACAAGACCAAGAATTAGATGTCGGAGATTAATATTTGCTTCTTCCTATGATAAAATCCTAAAAAATAGATAAAAATAATTTTCCTCTCTCAGTGAAAACTTAAAACATAGGCAATATTTACACACACAAAAAAATAAATCTTCATTTATATGGTTTCAACAAAATCCGAACTCCATATGTTACTTGCTCGAATTCTTAGCATAATTAGGCAGTAAATGAAACCAGTAAACCGGTTCATCGAGTTGATGATGTTCACGTCACGTGCAACTCGCGTGTATGATGATCAGGCATCACCAACACGGTCCCTGTCGACTGTACACGCATTGAGGTGGCCGACAAAGTTGTGGGTCCACAAGACCCGGATGACGAAGGCTCGTCCCACGTGGCTCTCTCTGTCGTGGCAACCAGAAACCTCTCTCTCTCTCTCTCTCGCGGATGGTACGTGGCGTCGAGGCGGTGAGGGAGAGGTTTCCGGTTGCCACGTGCACGCGGGTTGGACGCGTGAAACGTGGGCCGTCCGCGTCCGCGTCCGCGTCTGGAATTGGCGGATTCTGACGCCGAACGTTGTCGGTGGTTTCATCCCCTGCCACCTTTTGTTGTCGTCTAATACAAATAAAAAACCCACATGTCGGTCTACTTAGAATTAGTAATATAGTAATAAATATTTCATCAGCCATAAAGATGTGTCCTCTATTTATTTAGGACGTAGCTCATCAAATATCGAATTCGAAAGTAAGAGAAGAAGAAAAAATATGTATATATATGAAATGAATCTTCCGTCTCTCTCAGACTGAGATTGTTGCAATTTAAAAAATTGAGAATTCAAAATTTTATTCATAGAAAAATATTAATGAACAAGATTAAGAGATCAAAAACCCACTTATAAAAAGCAATTTCTTTGTGGAAAAAGAGAAGCAGATCATAAATCTGGAAAACGTTCCGAAAAAAATAATTAAAATGAACGATTTCATCATTTTCATGTTTTAGTAAAAGCTTAATAGGTAAATTTAAAAAAGGCCAAACCATATGTCCAACATGAAACACGTACCAACATCCAAAGCCTCTCGATCTCCTTCTCGAGCCCTACCATCCAAAGCGCACTACGTTTCGGAACAAGGCCTTCTCCTAAAAAGGACAATAAAATATGCACCCCGGGAAGAACAAGGTAGAAAGAAAATAACAGCATTCATTCACCTGCGGATCCAATGACTCGGTGAGAGATACAACATCGAAGAAAACAAAGATTGACAGACAAACGAGTTAGTCATGAGGAGAGAGGGAGAGAAGATTGCACACCGGTCTATATATAGTTCACCATAATAAACTGATGAAGCGTCTGCATTTGGACATCTACCAGTCTTGCATCGATTACCAGGCAAAACAAACCACAACTTGGAAAAAGAGAGAAGACATCACATCACATGCAGTGATTCTGCTGCTATTGACGGGGGCCTAAGCAGTGGTGGTGGGTGTACTGTGGCTATACCCACTATAAACATCAAAGAAAAGGATGGTGAACAGCTAATAATACAAAATATTTTTTATTTTTTATTTTTTGTCGCTGATGAACTTTGAGATATGGACCTACCAATGCACCAAAAATTGCAGTGGAAACAATAAACTTTTAACTAGGAAAACCAAACATTTGATTAACTATGCACCACCTCTAATTAGTGATGCACATGAACCATTCATTCATTCATTCATTCCCTTCTAGCCTAGGCAATCAAAAGTAAAGAGAAGGTGATCCGATTAGACTAGTTTTATCACTACCGAGCATGATGTAGACCACCCAATGCACCAGATTGTAAGGAGAACATACCTTTGGCCAAGGATTCGGTTGATGATTGAAAAGCCGGATGTAATCGACTATATACCTGTAACCAATGATGTACATGAACCATTCCCTCTTAGTCTTCCTCTTCTTCTTTTCCTTTTTATGATACAATATGTTATCTACTTCACCTATAATTAAGCAGAGACTCTGCTGGCTGCCGCAACCCCTACCACAGCCACTTCTTACCATTCTCGATTGCTTCTGCTGCTTGACAAAGCGATGAATGCACTCAAAACTTTTTACCATGAGATGACGGCCGTCACGTTTGAACACCGAAATTAAACCATCTCCAAGAATTTAATGTTACCACTGGAACTCGCAGCAAGCAACATGGGAGTCTGGCCTCGCCAGCACACACAAGATATGAATTGTGATGTGTCGTCAACTTCCTTGCCGGATATCGGGTCGATAATGCTGAATTTGTATGACAACACCGGCATGGGAAAAGCTTTGGAATAGACAAAAACCTGATCCAAGACATAAAAGAAACTAATGGGCATGTGATTTGCAGGGATTAAGCTAATCAAAGGCATTATTATATATTGATGTACTCCAAGTAGATATTGCTTGCTACCAGGGAATCATGGATAATATGTTTAATGATGAATGAGCTTGACCGAGCTTAGAAAATGTCTTAGCAACATGCAGTCCATTTTGACTGGTGTGACAGATGAAGAATCATTTGGATATCACAAGGGACCAGCGTAAACTCTTTTCTTCCTGCAAGGTAATTGAACCAAAAAAAAAATGCCACTTCCTCGTTGTTTTCTAGTGTATTCAAGCGGCATTCTATGTTGCCGCTTTTGAGATAATTCTTGAGCATTCCATGGTATGTATCATTTATGATCGCTCACTGAAACTTCCTTGTTCAATAATGATTTCATCTAATGAGTTGCCTAATTATTTGAAAGCAAATTAAATTGGCTTCAACCAAGTATGCATATCCACACAGCACAAGCTCACATGTACATGCCAGTGTTGCAGTTTTAAGCTTGTCTTTCTTGATCCCCATAACATACCAACTTCTTTGAGAGTGCAATTCGCTTCAAGTACGATGGTAACAATGTGGCCTTCAAAACTTCCAAATTTCTATTTTTGTTGACTTGCATAACTTCCATATCTGTGATGATCTACTGAAACATTGGGTGCAGTACTCGTGCTTAGGTCATAACTTCCTTATTGGCAATGTACCATTAAACACATAGCAAGCTCTGGAAATAGTCATCAACATATTTTTTTTATAATGCAAAACTTCGGAAAATGCACAGTCAGCAATATATGTGTATAAATATTCTAAAGGTTTATTCATCATCTTATTTGCTACAATGATCCAACTGGTAAGCTACCAGAAAGACCATATTCTTGGAAGCATGATATCGTGTTGACTCTAGCCATCGTCTGAAATGTAGTCCATTTAGTTTCTTTGATAAGAAAGAAGAACAAAAGCCGGAAAATCAGAAGTTATCCATTCCAAATACCAGACACTAATCACACAATAATACTAATGGATATGTATGCACACACGAGAGGATGAAGAGAAAGAGAGATAGGAGAGAGAGGGAAGGAGAGGGGAGAGAGAGATCAATAATTTAACAAGTATCTTTTCCTTTTCCTCCAATGTCATCCTACCATGCTATTATTATACAGAAATCTCTTGTAACACCTTTTAGCATAGAAACATGGCAAAGATTGAAGAAATACACTCACACTAGGACACTTCAAACAGAAGCTGGCCACGTCTGTCAAATCAGTCTAAAAAGGTTTCGTATGACTTAATATGCCCTCCAGGCTTATATCTAGGGCATCCATTATCTCTCTATCTCAAAAAAAAAAAAAAAGTTTATACAATTTGGGAGGTTTCGCAATGAACGAAAAGGGATAAGAGTCATTCAAAATTTTGCACCTGATGTATCAATATCTCAGTTAATCTCTCTGTCAGAACATGCATCAAGTGCCATATGGCAACAACTTGCAGCAACCTAATACTCCAATTATATAGTTATCTAAATTTTAGGCATTTATATGAGTACAAGAAGTCACTAATATTTTCTAATTTGGCAATCCTCTATTCTGTCATCGTATATTCTACTCGTGAACTGAATAAAATCAATGGAACTTATAGAACTGTAACTAATGCCTTTAGATGTTCACCATATTTAATAATTTGCTAGAACTCATTGACAAACATTTGTTGATTCAAAGCTGCTGGTGGCCTCCAATAGTTGTCATCTCATTTATGAAACGTATGTCTTGGTTTCCTATTGGTAATATTTTCCCAAGCTCCACAGTCATGGTATTGCCTCTAGAGATCAACAAGTTTCTCCCACAAATGATATAAAACATGTGAACTGACTAACATAGCTCACAAAGATCTAATCAATCATTTCAAATCCTGCTTTCGCCACTTCCCACTTAAGAAAAAAAATTGTATCATATATCCCTTTAACAGCAATATTGACAGAAAGAAGCATAACACATACCTCATTTGTTTCGGAGCCTGTCGCGACATATCCATCAGAAATAGACAGGCCAACAAAATTCTGGCGAAAGGAAGAAGCAGCAGAGCATCAAACCACAAATACCGAAAACCATCTGAATGAATTGTTCAGAATATAAAGAAACCGATTGATATAAGAAAACAAAGGGGAACCAGATAGATGCATTTTGAATCCAAAAACTAGGAAAGAAATTGTAGAATCCAAATTATATCCAGAAAACCAAAATCTGCCCAACAAAATCCAGAATGAATGTGGCAGCAATCAGGTCATATTTCTTATATATATGGAATAAGCTATTCTGCCATTAGAACCATATTTCAAATTGTTTTCATTTCCATTGCATCTCAGTTGGAAACCATAACTAGAACAAAGCTATCAGATAATGCAAGATCTGTATGACAATAAGAGTAGCATCTAAAAAGCAATCACCTAAAAGGTGTGCATCAAATATTAAGATAACAAGAAAGAGATCACCATTAACTTTTCTTAAGACTAAAAATTTGACACTGATGAGTGCAGACCAGTTCAACAATGATGATCGTATAAAGAGTACCGTACAAATACCCTGAGTCTAATAAAGATTAAAATTAGCACCACAAATGCACCAACTCCACAAGGAAGTGGATGCTGCCATATGAGACTGTGTAACATATCAACAGAAAGTTAAGAATAAATAGGCAAATAAACCTATCAAAAGAAGCTAGTAGTAGAGATTATAACTCAAAAATGACCTAGCAATATCCATTTTGAGGTTCAAAAAAAGTAGAACAAGAATACCCAAAGTCAAACTTAGAGATATGCATTCGTCATGTGAGAAGTCCTAGATGATTATCTAAAACACTAAAACCGAACTGAATGTCTCCAAACCATCATTAGGAGCTTTGCTCCCTGTCCATCCAGCACAGACAATATTAATCATTCCAGAGAGGGAACAGGAACGCCTGAAACCCTAGTATTGAAGCATACAAGCAGAACAAATTTCATAAATATAACTTCCTTATAATGACAAGCATTATTTCAGCTTTTATACGTTTCAAGGAAAGGATAAAGACATATGTAGATAATTGAAAGAGTCTCCATAATCAATCTTGCTGCTCTCCTTGGAGACTGGGCACATGCAAGCAAAATGGAGACTGAAGGAAACTATTTGACATGAAAGTTCTCCATCACATTTTCTTTTTTTTTTGTCACCCTTTTTTGTCTTCTTCACCTGATTGGTGGTGCTATTATGCAGGTGCCAGCGGCAATTAGTTCATTGCTCTTAACTTCTAAGACAAACCTAGATAAAAGTTCTTTTAGGGCATATTCAGCATCAATTATATTTCCAGTAATTACTATGAATGAGAACACAAACATTATTTTTTTGACTAAATTTTGGCTTTTTGCTATGAAAGGACATCCGGTGCTCATCACTTAAGCATCCATTCCAGGAACAGAGAAGTATTTGGAGCAAAAGAAAACTAGCATATTGATTTTGAGTTTGCTTACAGGCTCATACCATAACATTTCAACTTTGGCAAAAGGGTTAGCAAACCATTGAGTGAGCAATAACCCAATAAGGATACGACAACAAGAAGCCATAGATCCCAACTTACGGGGTCGGCCTCATAACTCTTTCCTACCATTTGAGATAAATGAAGACAATATCCATACTCAAACTACCAGCATGAAATCTCCCTACTTATTTCCAATAAAACATTCTTGAGGTCCCTCTATCTCTCCTTGCACCATAAGTTTGTATGGACTATATCCTACCTAGCTAGTGTACTCATAAGTATATTGTAACATAACAAAACCACCTTCATCAAGTTTGCAATATTTTATTGCCTGTTGGAATGACCACAAATTGCACTTCTTATTTTTCCTGTAACGGTAACATCATATATCCATCTCATAAGCTCAATATCCATGAGATTAACTTTCTGGATATGTTGTTCCATAACCCACCAAATATAGCAAGCCTAAAAGATTTTCCATTTGAGGGGCACATGACAATCATACAACATTTTTAACCCCTCGTCCAATCTATCCAGTTTTAACTCTAAACAATATCCTCTTGTTAGCCTCCTTATCGTCTTGAAATGATATTCAGATTAAAAATATAGGAAGTTTTATTATTCAAAGAATTAAAGATTTTCTTCTCGAGTATAAAAAAGTTTCTTCCTTTATTTTAAGTTTTACAAAAGAAAATGACAAAAATATTGATATGACGAAAAGACCATGAAAAGTATTCCTAGAAAAGGATGGGTAAATTTACCAAAGCTGACAGACTATCATCAACAACAGGTGCACTATTACATGAAACCTTATTTCCTTTCCCAATCCAAAATTTCAACACTCAAGTAGGATCCACAACATTGATGGCAAGATGAATAATTTGTTACAGGGGCACCAAAAGAACCAAATTCTTGATGTGGCTGAAGGCATTAGAAAGACCTAGAGGCACCTATCTCATCACCTGATAATATTAGAAAATGCAATTTAATAAATAAAAGGAGCTATTGTTTCTTAGATTATAACTATTAGTTTCAAAATGCTAGATAAAGTACTTGTAACTAATGTATCTAGCCTGTTGTACCAAAAAAGCAAGACTAATTGCCAACTACCAGTAACAATTCAAGCAACAGGAGTTGAAAGTTTTGACAGGACAGCCGTCAGCATACCTTTATATTTATATGCCCCGTGAAAGTCTGAAGAGGAGTTTCTATCATTCTTGATAGACTTGTGGACAAGTCCCAAAGCTTCAATGAACTATCAGTGGATGCAGATACGATAGTTGATGAATCCAAGTATTTCACATAGCTCACTGTCTTCATATGATCAGCTAGTGTACAGCTAGGTATTCTCAAGTTCCGCAGATCATAACAATAGATCTTATGATCAGCAGAACCAATTGCAAGAGAATATGCAGAATCCGGTTGAAAGTGAACGGAGCATACATTTGCCTTGGTTCTGACTGTACACACGCTTCCAGCCTGAAAGAACAATCATTTGATATATTCTTTATTCTGTATTGTGAAGAAAACTCATCAACATAACGCCAATTGATTAGTGTGGTATATACAGTTCAAAAGCAGACATACACCAAGTGCAAGAATAGAATTGCCTGATTGATATTCCATATCTTCACGGCACCATCATCACTGCCACTGGCCAATTTTGTTGGGTCTGCAAGAGAGAAGTCAACAGACCATACACGTCTCTCATGCTCCCGCATTTCTGCAAAAACTTGGCTCCTCGTAGCATCCCACACCTGATTTGAGTTTGCATTTACACACAAGATCAAAAGATAAAATTGTTAGATTAACAAACAAAAAATGCAGTACCTGTACAACACCGTCGAAGTCGCTGGAGGCTATATGGCTCTTAATATAATTGTTCCAACAAATACAGCTTATTTTTGATGTATTTGTCATTTCTGTTACAGGATAATGAATGTCACGGTCACCATTCAGAATTGTGTCACATTCAAAAACCTTAATTTTCTTATTTACACCAGCAGTAGCAAAAAATTCTTTATCCCGATCAAAGCCCATGGAACAAACTAAATTCATTGAATTCAGCAGATCACCATGTTTAAGGTCAGCCCTAACTTTCAACTTGCTGAATGCTAGATATTTGCGCAAGCCGTCAAGAAAAGGATTTATCCATTCAATTTTCGTTCCACCAGTATTTCCTCTCGTATGTACTTTATCGTCAACTGAGCTTACCTCGGTCCTAGTCATTGACCCTCTGCCACTACTGGCAACTTGAAAGAATTTGTTTACTGATTTGCCTGATGGTTTCATTTGCCTGCATCTTGCAGAAAAATAAGCTGCCTCCAATTTTTTAAAGTTCTTCATCAACCGTGAGCTCTTTGATAATGCATTTTCCTGAATTTGCTGATCTGTTTCTGATCTTGCACCTTCAGCAACATCCTCCTCTGGAACAAAATTCTGAAGCTCAGGTCTGAGGCGTTTCCTAGAACCACAGCTGTATGAGTGCTCATCCATCACTGGATACAATGAGGCTTTATCCAATGTTCCCGCAGCTGAGTGCCCATCATTGTCCAGTTCTTCGTATGACTTCTTTTTGAGGATTGACTGCTGATGTAGGACCTCCTCGATATCAGCAGAGAGAAAACAGATGGTATCATGCAACCGATCAGCAATTTCCTTCTTTCTTTGCTGCAAATGCAAAAGAAAATCCAGCAGTAATTCCTGATCTTCAATCTCTTCTTTTAACTTGATTGCTGCGTCACGCTCCTCCAGACTATCCCTTGGCTGATTGAGGAACTCACTATGTAATACCTCACTGTATTATATGAAAAAACAAGAAGGTTGTTAACAAAATGACCATCACGAAAAATATAGGCAAAATGAGACGTCAACAAATGCACAGACACTTGTTTATACATCTAATCCAAATGATATTTTCATTTAGATTTTAGAAAAGCACTAGCCAGTCTTAAAGTCAGAATGAAGTTATTCATCGGGCTTAAAAGGCTGTCGCTCTTCGAAAGAGCTCTGGATGGGAATTTAACACGTACAACCACCCTAGGCTCGTTGAATAATCGCATCAACAAGTAGATATAATGAAAGATCAACTTGACATCTGCAATAATATTTTGAGCTACATATGCACAGAACCAGATGTGTCTATTATTCTTAATTTGGCATACTCATGTTAGGCCATGTAGTTCTGAAAAACTAAATCTTTCACTATTTACCTTTAGAAATTTAGATTCTTCAGGTAAAATACTCATCCTACTAAGAAAAGTTTGTCATAACCTTGATTCTAGCAGGCGTCCATATGGCTTCAACATTCTTCAAGAAAAAAGCATACTTATCACAAATAATAATACCATTGTTTTTCTAATTTGAAAAGCGAACGAAAGAATAACTTATTGTACTATTTTCCCTTGACAGGAATCCTTTTATGTCACCAAGCTTGATAAGGCAGGCCTCTAGGCGAAAAAAATGAGTCCATAAGCTTTCATCTTTCTTCAAGCAAAAAAGCATAATAATCAGAATAACAAATTTTGCTAACTTGGAATGTGAAACACTGACTCATTGCACTATTTTCCCTCGAAAGGGATCCTTTTATTTCACCATCCTTGATCAGGCAGGCCTCGGGGCAAAAGAATAAATGGCGACAAGAATTTTTTTGTATCTCACCAAGCTTGATCGGGCAGAGGCCTCAAGGCAAATAATGCGTCTATAAGCCTTCAACATTCTTCAAGCAACAAGCATAATACTCGCAATAATAATTTTTGCCAATTCGGAAAGCCAAATACTAGGTTATTGTACAATTCTTCCTTGACAGGAATGCTTTTGAGTTACCATCCCATTCATTGATCAGGCAGGCCTCGAGGCAAAAGAACAAATGGTAAGCCCCTCGGTCTCGTGAGGTTCTTGTTTGCGGGTGATCATCTTGCCTGAGCTATTAACACATGAACTAAGGAAACATGAGCCTCCCGAGTTCACATTTAAATATAGAAAATATTTATAAAAAAAAAATAGAAAAAGACATTGTCATGAAGGGTTTCACGAGAAACCTAAATGAAGCAACGTGCTGCATCAATGAACCTAGGGATCTATACATCAATATGTATTTGAGATGGTATGCGCTCGAGCATTTAACCATTCGTCCGGCGAGGACGGAACTCGAATCAAGATTTGAGACCCACCTCATCTTCGGCCGGGTATCTGGTTGAGGGTGCAAGAGCCACAGGCAGAAGGAAGCTTCCTTAGGCCACTTGAGCAGCAGCTGCGGTGGTAGAACCCGGTGTCTCAAGTTGGACATGGTTATAAGCTTCTCTTCCAGCGAGTCGAACGTGCAGAACAGCTGGGAACAAGAAAGCCCATCCCAACTAACTATCAAACCGAAGAAGAAGAAGAAGAAGAAGAGGGAGAGGATTTTTGCCAACCTCGAAGAGAAGAACGCCTAATCGATAGATGTCCGACGCAAATGTACCCGATCCCCCGGTGGCTTCTTCCGGGCTCGTGTACCAGACGGACTCCATCAGCAAGATCTTCTTCAGCGGGAACGTCGCCCGATCTCCCGCGCCCACGTCGCCCTGCCCACGCTCCTTGGCCTCCTCCAAGCACGCCGAGACCGCCGGCATCTCGGAGGCGCTCTCCGGAGTTCCGGTGGCGCCCCGCTCCGCGAGCCCGTCGGGCGACCCGGCGCCGTCCTCGGAGGGGTCGGAGGAGGAAGAGCAGGAGGCGGACTCGATGAAGGAGACGCGGTCGAGGGCGGACATGACGAAGCAGGAGGGGCGGACGTTGCCGACGACGACGCCCTGGGCGTGGGCCGCGGTCACCGCGTCCGCGATCTGCCGGAAGATGTGGAGGCACTGGAGGAGGTCGACCGCGCGCCCCGGCTGGTCCAGCCATTCCCGGAGGCTGACCTCCCCCTCGTTGCCGAACCCGGAGGGGGAGATCGGGCGGCGCCGGGGCTCCTCCCCCTCCTCGTCCTCCTCCGCGCCGTCGTCGTCGTCCTCCCCCCTGGAGGCCGCACGGAGGCTGCCGCTGGAGGCGACGCAGGCCGCGTCCTCAGACCCACCCATCTCTCTCTACACACACGCCTCTTTCTACTTGGCCAACAACAACAACAACAGTTGAACCGAGAAGGGAAACAAGACGAAGCCGGGAGCGAGAGATAAGGAATTGCTGCAGCTTCAACCTGCGGGTTTGGGCCACATGTTCCCGGCTTCAATTGCTACCCCTCCATTTCTCTCCTATCCCTCACTGCTTTCCATGTCCCTCGGAGCGCCCTCCGCCTCACACAACTCGCCGCACATGTTCCATTTTTTTTTTTTTTTTTTGGCCTTTCTTATTTATTTATTTATTTTGAAACGTACACTCCTATTAATCCTCGCGTGAGAAGACCATCCGTATATTTAATTAGACGGTACGCACGCCGGTGGCTCGCCGTACTCACGGCCACTATTCCAGTTCGGGGAGAGCGGACGGGGGCACGGGTGACGTTTCCGGTCAATATTAGGCAAGTAATGAAGTCATTAGCCGCGGACGATAAAATAAACAGGTTGACGTGTGCGGTGGTGGGGCACGGTTTCCCAAGCGCTCGCCATCCCCACTGCCTCCGCGGAAACGAACCCGCCGACGCACCGTCGCGATGATTGGGCAGGGCGCTCCGGGATCCAACCGGGATCGGGGTAGGCCGCCGCGTGACGCCACGTGATGTCGGGAGTTGGGCCTTTCTGCCGAGGCAACGATGGCGACAAACACCCAGCGCTCCGCTGACACGCCATCCGCAACTTAGCTGTTTGAGTCGAGGGCGACCCACGTGGCGCAACCGTGACCGCGTGAAGCATGCTAGTGCGAGGCGTGCCGAGTACGTCTCCTCCGGGAAGGGAAACGGCGGATGGAGTCGCTTTCTTCCATGTATACATAACGTATACATAATAGTAATCCGTAATAGTCCGAGGAACGAGAGAGGCGATAAGTAATTTAGGTTCCGTCGAATGGGGTCAAAATTCGACGGACGGGTCCGGGCCGTCCATCGTGCTCGAGATTCGTACTGCTACCGATGGTGCGGACAAAACAAAAAAAAAAAGGGTGGCGTGAACGGCGTCATCGAATGGAGGAGGAGGCGGCGGCGGTAGACCGGAGATCGTCACCAGGAGAGAAGGACAAACGCACATGCAGCAAAAACCAACTCGGTCCGTTTCCACACCTTTTGTTCGTTTCCGCATCTTTTTGTTTCCCGTTCGGGACCGGACGAGTCACATGCAACGAAGGCCCACTCATCCGTTTCCGCTTCCCCACTGCTCGAACGACATCATCTTTTTCTTCACGGCTGAGCACCATTCTTGAAATGAGTCGACCACGTGTACCGACGCCGGTCACCGTCATGGCTTGTGAGAAAAATAGAAAGTTGAACACATTCTGCCAAAACAACCGAAATAAACTTGATTCTAATTCCTTTTGTATTTGTTTTTAGTGCGTTAAACCCAAGAAAATTGAATGGCTCCATTCTCGACATTTGCCTTCTATCGTGAATCATAAGCGCTTCAGCAATCCCAAGAGATGAATGTCCAAACCCTGGTTTGGGCGGGTCGCCGGAATTCAAATCCCCAATCTCTCCGACTCTCATTCGCTGCAAAGATCGAAGGACTAATCGGATTCGACCACTCCCTCGGAACGTCGAACTAGAGCGACCGACTGATCAAGAAGAAGGACATGAATGAGCAGTCTGTCGAGAGCAACCGACGGCGGATCGAGCGACGACGAATCAAGAACAAGGCGACAACCACGAGAGCGATCGGCACACGCCAAGGAGGAAGCGACAAGAAGAATGCCATCCATCGACGGGGTTCAGAAGCTTACCTCCACCGATTCCGTCCGACCGAGCGAAGCTGAATCCCATCGCCTCGCCATCGGCAGCGTCCGTTCCGGGGAGCATTGATCGGAAGGGGGCAGAAGCAGAGGGCGAATCGAACAAAAGACGGAGATCACGAGAGAGGTTTGTTGCGAGATACTCTTCGTTTTGTACGACGAGGCGAAGGTTACCTGCCGCCGTGGGACACCTTCGTTTGAGTGCTTTTACACATGCAGCGTTGTCAACATTCATATTTTACCTTTTTTTTTTTTTTTTTAAATCTTAAGACAGCATACGTGTCCCATAAAACATACATATTCACGTTAATTATGTATATTCATAAAACATTTGATATTTTATTTTGACAGATAAATATCACTTAAAGTTTCAATTTAGCAACATTTCATAGATGCAACATGCATGTGGACTTGGATTAGATAATTGGATCACTAAACTCAAGTTAATAATTAAAAAAAAGAAACTGTAACGAAAGGAGGATAGTGAAGGTTTTATACATGCAACGAAAGGAAACTGAAACAATACAGAGAGAAAGAAGAGAGAGAAAATTAAGATATTAAATCTTCTACTTCGTCAATTTTAATCTAAAATTTATGTGAAGAATCATTGCAACAAGCTCTATAATCCTAACAATGTTAATCTACAATTTATCCTCTCTAAAGTACCCTTTGCTATATCTATTTGATGGAATTCATCTATGTATGTGATGATGATATACTATTCTTGAGCTAATATAAATAATCTTGATGTTATTATGATCCTCTTATTATTTTAGAAAAAATTTATTGTAAATCTATTATTATTATCGATAATAGTGAAAGTTTAATAAAAGTCTCATAACCTCCGTCATGTATCCGCCATCAACTGCTCTATCACTCTTCTAATAATTCATGTTCTAGTCCTTTTACGGTATGCTGGAAGGTCATTCCGCTTTATTTACTTCACCGCCGGGGGGTTCTTCCTTGCATTACCATTCCTTTTTGATTTGCTGGTAGAGTTCGCTTTGGAATTCTGCAAACGAGAGAGAGAGAGATGAGTTTGGTCAGATGCGTGATAGGATTTGAGCCCGGATCACAATATTTGTTTCTAGCTTGACATACCGATTTAGACTTCTTAGACTTCCCCCGAATCCTATTCTTGGGGGGTTTCAATTTGTAAATACGAACAATCCAATGATGTGTAGTGAACACCTGGGCCAACCACAACAGCCAATGGAGTAACACGATGCTAATACAACAGCATTGCAGGTTTAGTAATCAAGAATCTTGTCATCTAAGCATCAGATATGTGAAAACAAAGCAGTTCTTCCCTACGGAAACAAAAACACAACAATGAAATACTATCTAGCACAGGAAAACAAGTCGAAAAAAACACTTACCTCCTCGAAATGGGTTAGCTCGAAATGTTTCTTCCCAGTTTCAGTCCTCCTGACTCTATCAAAGCCTTTACCGTCTGTTTCCACAAACCTGGAAACAAGCAAGCGGAATGAAGATAGAGAAACTTGACATGTATTATGAGACAGCTTGTGCACAAGGCTGTATCGAGAAAGATGAACTTAAAACCAGAGTTTATAGGTCACTGTATTTAGAAAGATCTGCAAACCTGTAATAAGAAAGCTTGTACATAAGGCAATTCAACATTGTTGGAGTAGCATGTGCATCTATTCGATATTGGCCATCCCTCTTTTATCAAGAATATGAGTAATCATTCTGAGTTATATAAAGACATCTACTAAAAGAAACCAGATTTCTCTCAGTGTGGTTCCAGATATACAAATTAATGCAATCTCTACCGGCCACAGAAAGTACACACACAATGGTGCTTCGAATGAGACTTTATACACCGTAAACCATCTAGAAGATGGAGAGCATTCATCTTTTTGTCTTTGCATATATGAAATTAGAGCTGCTTCTCATTATTAAATAGATGGAGAACATCTATCTTTTTGTATTTGCAACTATAGAGCTTGCTGATATCACTAATAGAACAAATATAGAACTTACGAGGTAGTCAGGCTCCCTGATATGTGGAAATACACCTCCTCCAATCGGAACCATCCATAAGATCTTATTGATATCATCACTTGGGTAGCCAACAAGACCTTCACATTTACAGAAAAGCTACAGAGTTAAAGAATTTAATTTTCTAATTTGAGGTTCTTAGAAGATTTCAGATTATAATTGCCAACCTCCAAAGACGACCATAACATATTTGACATCCAGGGAATCGAATATCTCCCAAGCTGGCTTCTCTGGAGAAGACATAGCAGTACCTACAGTTGCGATATGAGTGTTATTCCAGGTGTTATTATCAACAATGACTGTACGATTCGCCATTGCAGTTGTTTGGTAACCATAGTCCCACCAAGATGCCACCTGCACAAAATGTACTTTTTAAGAAATTTGATTCATGCAAAGCATTCTTTGGAGATTTTTGAAACATATATAGTCTATGAATCTTGTACACCAGAATATTCGACTTTTGCCGTTGATGTGGCTTCAGGCAAGCAAGCAACAGGAAAAAAAAAATAGCATTTTAGTAATTCACTTCACAGGAAGGCGATGCTCAAAGGCACCGCATACTGGGTGTGAACATGTTGGAGAAATTGAAGTGCCTTTGTATCGATTAATTGCTATGTACCAGACTAGTACGAAATATAACCATAGACAGCTAAAATCATAAATCTTATTCGAATAAATGCCATGTGTTGCTTCATAAACTCAACACATGCTTTCATAGTAAGACCTTAAAGTATAAAATGAATGTACATCCTTTACTTACCGGCACCACCCGAAGATGAGTGCATTAAATACTTATTGCCTTCAAGGTTCAGGAGCAAAAATATTGATTGCACATCTCTCCTTTGAATACTAGTAAACAACCTTTTTAAATTCCTGCAGGATACAGGTTTTAAAGGCTACAGGTCTTGCTTCTCCAGCATTTACAGAAAACTTTGATCTAATCATACAATCTAATGAAAGGTGAACTTGGCTGCTGCCAACAGCCACGCTTCAACACCAAAACTGAGCCCTTGACCACATGGCCATCTCTTGGGTATTAGAAATAGAGTCGGTTTATTGCATTCCATTTTGGTCATTATTATACTCTTTCTCTCTATATGTAAAAAAACAACAATAAAAAATCAGAAGATGTCATCAGTTCTAATGCACATTTCAAAAATTAATCAGATAAAATTAGACCATAAAATAATTCAAATCTTCTTTGTTAATATACATAGCATGAGGCATAAATAATTATAGGGATCATAATTTAGTCAAATTGGACCTTATTGACTGTTATTCACTGATCTGAATGTCAATCAGTGTACGTACGAAACCGTTTTGCATTGTCCAGGTCCATTCCAAGCGCACCACCCAATATGGTTACTGTGTTGGGCATTGTATTTTACCAATAAACCTAGGTGTACCAGATGGCAACCACACCGCCAAATACTCATTCCGACTCGCTCCTCCAATCCATTTAAACATCTACATAGCCCCTTTTTACATCTACATGGGTATTAAAGACAATTTTTGGCATATTTGTTGTGTATTGATCCTTAATAGGTGTTAAATACATAATGTTTAATCATTATTGTAGCAAATACATAGAAAAAATATATATCAAAAGGGTTTGGAGAGCTCCAACTAGAAACCACCAGCTCAGTCAGTACTGGCTGGTACTTGTCCATACCAAGCACCGATACAGTAAGGTACCAGTGAGGTTGACGACTGATAGATATCTGACTAAGATTTGAAACCTTGATTATAAGAATTGATAATAACATATCCAGGTTAACTGCTGCAGCAACTACTAATAGTATTAGTGTGTAAATTCACAAAAGTTACAGCAAAAAAAAAAAAACTGAAAACGTGAATATAGTATTTCATGTCCATATATATCATCAAAGATATGAAAGGCAACCTCCAGTTATCTAAATAAACAAGGCTCTCCTATCCTTCTTTTAGTCTCCCAACGATGCGAGTAAGTAACGACCCAGCATTAAGATAAAGGTGGAAGTATTCATAATCTCATTCATCACATCTTTCTTGCTATACACTAAGAAAAGCATCAATGGAGGACTATAAATAGCATAGGTACATCTAACAATACACATCTGTTCCTCTTCTATAACTACAACTAAATTTCAATTGCAAAATGCTTGAGCACAAACACAAAAAAACATGCAGAATATAGACCAGAGAAAAAGGCAAAGAAGAATAACCTTATCATCAACATCAGTATTATGCCTCAACCATGCATAGGCTTCACGAAAATCATCAAAAACATGTAAACCGTCATGCGAGTGAGATGTTAGAACAATTGATGGGGCAGAATAAGCTTCTGCTGCTGCCCATACACAGTGAACCTACAACAAGTAACAGTAGACCTTCAGTTTGAGATCAAACATCCAGATAAAACACAGTAGTGGAGAATTTACAGTCTATTGGCTACATAGAAGGAGAAGGATATATCAGGTCGCAAACCAAAAAATTATTTCTAACATTTATCAACTTATGAGTATGCTCTGTGGCACATCAAACTGATAAGTTGGAATCACTTTTTGTTGTTATTTATTGACTTTCAAATTTTCTCTGAGTACTGATGCACAGTACCAAATTTAACGGTCTAAGATCATAATTAGATACAAGCAGTTAAAAAAAAGGAGTTCTTTAAATTTTAACCCAATGAAAATCTTCATTAAGCATGACAAAGAAACAAATCCACATTCATATTGTTATACGGACATGAATAGCAAAATAATTCAACATATCTTCAATCACGGTGAAATTTTCCTCACTTGTAATATAGTTGTGCCACTTATAAGTCTAGACAATATTTGACTGAGTTATTCAGCAGCCTGCAATCACAAAGCAAACAATTATATTACTATTGATTTAAGAGTCTGATGACAATCTAATTCTCTAATTCACACCTGGCATACGTACCACCATATGGAACCTGCTGTTGGTGTCAGACCAGGGTAAACAGTTCCACCAATTACACGACCAAGTGGATACCTATGGACAAGAAGTGAATGCATGAATTCAAGGCCATATTAATCATCCTTGGAGTTTCTGAAATTTGAGTAGACATATCTTTTTGATACGGTACCAGGTACGATCATCAAACCAATTCCAGAAATCATATATTCCATTCCTTGTAAGAAACTGAAACAATAGTTGATAAAATGAGGAGCAGATGTAATCATTTAAAATGAAAAAGAGCTGCATTGCAAAAGCAATATGGACAACTGTAATAACGGAAGCCTAAAGATCCTCCTTCCATAGTGTCCTAAAACCGGGTAATTTTCATATACAGCGTAATTGAACGATAATAATTGTGTTATATAGTTGTTCTATCTGTAATAACGAAAGCCTCTGTGCTAGAAGATCTTCTATATCATATATCGAATGTTGGGTTATAAGTTACATTATGCTTTTTAAAAATGAAAAAGGTGAATTATTTCCTTGTTTTACATACGAAAAAAACTGATACCTTGCTTTTAGTACAATAAATCCATTCAACGATACACAGCATAAGGTTCAGTATTCCAAGGTCTCCTAACTCGAACGTCCTAAGGTATCAAAAATCAACTTGTGGGAGGACCATATCCATAGGATCGATAAACAATCCTCAAATTCAGAACTAGCTCCATTAAAATAAGCAATCACATCAGCGAGCACGAGAAGGGGGATGAAGCAAAGATAAGTTCAAAGTTGCCATACCTGAGTGATTCTGTAGTTGAAGTATGGATCAAACTCGTGAATCACGCTCTCATACTTGATGACCTACGAGTTCGATTCGAACAACAGCTACATACGTCAGTAAACCAGGAAGGAAGACATCCTAGTCCAATCTTACACTCTCGAGCCCAGATCTAGAGTCGAGAGATCGAGGATTGGAGGACTTACGGAGAAGAGGCGGATCGAGAAGGCAAGGATTCCGATCAGGAGGAGGATGAAGAAGCCGAGAACGCCTCCGATGGCCTTCCTCAGGGTTGCTTCCCCCGTCATTGACGGTGGGATCAAGCAGGGCAGCGCGCCAAGGGACGGGAGAGGAGACCCCGACGAAGACTTCGTTAAGGGTTCGGACTCAGCGAGAGGTTTCCCGGTCCGAAGAAGCGCTTGAATGGTGCTCCGGAGTTCCGTGGGTCGGATATTAGTGAGGATAATTTTATCATTTTAAAAAAGTATTTTGAAAAATTAAAAACTTATGTAATAATTATGTAAAAAATTATTAAAAACTAAATCGTTGTGTTTATGAGCAACATCTCTATAATTATGTAAGTAAAGCATTTCAATCAATTTATTCGGATAACATCAATATTATTAATGAAAATATGAAAAAATAATAATTTTAATGTTTCAATCGATGATAGTGAATGACAATGTCACTAGGGATTGTACATGACTATTACAGATAAGGAAAGCAATGACAAAAGATGAGAACCACTTGAAAACTATATCGATGTCGACGTAGAGACAACGCGATCGTCACCTCTTGTCACTATTATCTTCGTTCACAATAACTATCCAAAACCTCCATCGATATCATCATTTATCACCGTCAACGTCAACTGAAACATTAATTTTTTTTTATGTTTCTATTAATAAAACTAATGACGTTAAAATAAATGATCTAGATGTTTTAAATTTATAATTATTAAGATATTAATATGATTTTTTAAAATATATAGATTAAGATACTAAAGTAGCTAAATGCAAATAGATAATATATAATTAGCCCTTTGTGTTCATAGTTCTAGTTGGCATCATTCATCATCTTCTTCTGACCAAGAAGATGGAAACACTTCTAAGAGAAATATTAGATGAAAACGTAACATGCTCAAGTCATAGAAGCCCTCACCAACATTAGTTCATCCACAGATGACCACGAAGTCACATGAGTCCTTCGCTCAGACAAAGATGGTGCATTCTACAAATTTCATATGGTCAAGCCGAGAGTGAAACCAACAACACAAATCGAAAAAGCCACAAGAACAAGACTCGGTTTTAAATTGTCGAGCTTTAAATGATTTATTGCAGCCTTACAACTTATATAAGAAGTCGAGATTATATAAATATAGCATGATGAAAACAGCAAAATACAGCACATTAAGGTGAATGATGTTGCCTCCCAGTGGATAGAGAAACAAGGCACTCCTTGACAAGTTCTCGGACTCTCCTCTTCATCAGCCTGTCCTTCACCGTAGAAAGCATGCTGCGATAGAACATCTCCATTCGAGTTAGCTCCTCATCATCTGCGTTTTCCAGTACGTTCTCTAATTCCTTTCTGATATCAAAGACACCAGAGTCTTGCAGTGACTGCGGAAGTCTTCGTTCATCGAGTTGCTTTCTGAATATAGATATATGCAGCAGACCGGCATAACGTTCCATAAGAGTCAGCTTTGTCTTTAGAAAGTTCAATTCCTCCGTTGCTGCAGACAGTTTGTGGTCCATCTCCACAGTTTTTCCAACTTCATGGTCTTCGGTCTTTGATATCGGGTCATCTGTTTTTAATTTTTCATTCTTGAAAACCGTATCAAGAGGTGGCCAGATTACAGTCGAAGGAACATAACTATCAGCTGTCTGACCTCTCCCCAGCACACCGCTTCGGCCTCTACCCCATGCCCAAAGCTTATAACCATTGTCGGAAACAAGAACTGTATGGGCTGCTCCACAGGCAACTTGTATGGGACCTGCAAACCTGAATCCGTTGGTTTCAGGAGCCCGAATTCTCAACGGGACGTATGCATCACCAGCATCAGTTCCCGTGAAGCTAGCATCCGGGCATAATCCAAGGCCTTTCTCCATTCCCCAAGACCATACATCACCAGCTGATGACACAACAGACGTGTGAAACAAACCACAATCAAGAGAAACCAGGAAAGCATCTCGTGGTAAAGCATCTACCGCCTGTGGCAAACATATGCTCTTCGAAGTCCCATGACCGAGCTGCCCATTTTCACCAAGACCAAATGTCCAACACTTTGATTCGATCTCCTGGTTATACGACTTCTTATTAGTGAGAATAGCAGTATGAAATGCTCCACAAGCGACTTCATAAACCACCCAGGAGGACTCCTCGTTGAAAGTCGAGATGACTTCAGGTCGTGGTCTGCTTTCCTTGTCACCTAACCCTAACTGACCATGATTGTTATTACCCCAAGCATAGCATACGAGATCATCCCCTCCAGTGTAAGTTTCTCCAGCACTAACTACAGCAACCACATGTTCATTTCCACATGCCACCTTGACAACAGTATGGCCATGGAAGTTCCACACAGGTAGAGGAACACTGCTACTAGAAAGGCAAAATTCTCCATCGTCATTAGCCTGTGGACAGTTTCCCCAGATCCATAAAGACCCATGATCATCTATTGCAAGTGACATCATTCCTCCTGCTTTGACAGCACAAATCTGCACGGAAGACATCCAAATTAGTCCTGTGAGAGTGCTAACAGAACAATAGGATCATCACCAGAATTCAATCATTCACACTTGCATATAATTCCTCATTTTATCATTGCTTTGAAGGGTGGCATGTGGATACAATCCCTTAATGGCCCTTGTCTGCCAGTTGGGTTAAGCTGCAACCTAGGTTGCAACTTATGTCGATGACACTATATCTATGTGGTCATACATACAAGTCAAATTAGACTAAGTGGTGCATATGTATGGTTATCTTCTTTCATTTTGTTTATTGATATTAACTTTCTATATATTTTCTTTCCCCTTGTAGTTCAGATTTGTTAGAAGGCATGGATCTCTTCAGCGTTAATTATTGACTAATTTGGCAAATATATTCAAAAAGGTTTGTGATATGGATGATCAAATGACTGTTTATAAATTAGTAATCCACTGCAATCAGAAATGGTTCGGTGATGTTACCTTTAAAGAAGTTCCTGTGTGATCTGTGCTTGATTCCTCTGTCAAAGAGTCAGGAGAACCCAATTCCTTGAAATGCTCTATCAAGCAAGGAACTGAGCAATTTTCCTTGCCATGACCAAGCTGGCCGTCCATATAATAGTCAAGGGGCCAATAACCACATTGTCTTATATATTAAAATTAAAATCATGCAGAGGTATCCTCATATCCAAGACAAAATGATCAGATCACAAAGGATACAGACATTATAGCCCCAGGACCAAACAGAACCATCATCTGGCAATTTCAGAAAAAAATAAATGAGCTGTATAGCATCAACATAGTTTGGAATAGGATTACCATCACGTTGCAAATAGAAAAGTTGTGATTTTAAAGTTTCAATTTTCAAGTTGATACCATCGTGCAGAAAGATACATGCAGATGAGAATATTAACAATTTTCATGCCTCACAAAGTTCACTCTGGATAAATAAGATAAATTAATCGTTAGAAGAATCAGATTCGAGAGCTTTTAAACTGTCAAAACATGCTAGATCATCAACAGATAATTACTTAATTATTGCAGGTGCACTCTACTCTAGCATCTGATTAATAAAATTTGTCTAATATTAAACTGAAAAGGCTGAAAAAATCATGATCAGATCCATTATGCAGCAAGGGAAGGATATCCAAACACACCATCTATCAAAACAGTAGCATCAGCATTACAAGGCAAAAGTGACTAGAACTTTGGCACTCAGCAAAGATCAGATATTACAAGAAGACAGTTGACTGACAATAAGGTTCCCCATCTGTGTCAATTCTTCACCAAAAACAGGAGTTTAGTTTCATGGAAATGACAAAAATAAGTGGAAGATGGCGAACCAGGATTGCCAGCCAAGCTATCATATCTTTAAACTAAAAGTGGCATAAATTAAGGCTGAAAGAAAAGGGAGACATGATAAATATTTTAAGCTCATAATCAGAGAAGTGCCTGCAGAGAGTATGCTTTCAGCACCCAACCTACAGACCAACTAAATAATGTTCAAAATTATACAAATTTTCAATGAATTGATCTATAACAAATCTAATGATTACATAAGTGATCAAAGGCAACATTAGCAGGATTAAGCCCCGGTTGATTGTAAGGTCTTATAAAGGGGTAAGCGCTTACGGTACACGTCTTGATGTAACCTAGAAAGGACTTGGATAGCATATGAAGAAACTAGCAAGTTTCGATGCTCGATTTTACCATCCAGAAGTAATTCACATCTGATCAAGCAGCCATGAATAGGTACCGGTTGAGATAATCTCAGGAGAAGCCCATAGAGCACCGTTCTCATTTATGTTTCTTGATCCATTGATAACAATAATAACTTTGACATCGCTTTTGGTAGAATTTCCATAAAACACTAGAATTAGTGCCAAGTTTATAGCAGAATCTTCATCAAACACCGGTACTAGTGTCAATTATTTAAAATGATGATGATGATGATGATGATGATGAGAACTGAAAGAAGAGAAGAGAGATTGAACGATGAGAACCTCGCAAGGCAAGGCTGTGGTAAGCACCAGCAGCGATCCCTACGAAATTGGGCAGCGGCGCCTTGAGACCTCCCCTCTTCCTCTGAGACGAAGCACCGCAGGAGGCGACGGGAACCGGAAAGAGCTCGTCGACGTCCTTGCCGGTGCCCAGCCGGCCAAAGGTCCCCCGTCCCCATGAAAACACGCTCCCATCCGCTAAATCCAGTCGGAAAACCAACAAGCGAGTCATTCACCGACGGGCAAAAAGGAAGATTATCCTCGGAGACTCGGGAAAGAGGTGATACCCGTGAGAGCGAGAGTGTGGGCTTCTCCTGCGGCAACAGCGACGACCTTGCGCGACATGGTCAGACCGGATTGCTTCGTGCGCGAGGGAGGAGATCGCCCGTGCAGTCGCTCGCCGGAAGAGGAATCCCCGATTAAAGAGGAACGCGATAAGGTTTGCGGACTGAAGCATGTGATATGCTCGCCGCCGCAGTAAAAGATGGGAAGCGAAAAAGGCAAAGAAGAGAAAAGTGGGCACCTCGGATTCGCTCGTGGCAGCCATCCCTGTCTGATCTCGGGCAGGGTTGGGCCTTCGCCGTCGTTGTATTGGCGTGGAGGTTTGCACCGGGGTTTCCCTATTCGAGTGGGACCCGTCCGGTCCTGCACAGCTAGTGATGGGCGATCCTGTATCCTGTTAGGATCCTTCTGGATGAGCTACACCCACCGCAACGTGGATTCGCTTTTTATGTAGCACGGACGAGGCATACATGCTTTCATACATGGATGAGCCATAAGCCCAAACATGTACGAGATGTATAAATCAAGAAATATAACTTGTATGAAAGAAAATATATCATTATGGACGCACATGATCAAATACATCGGAGACACATTGGTCGAGAAAACTCCTCCACACAAAAATAATTTTATCACGATACTGGTATAAATATCAAATATGTGTAAGACGCATGAGTCAAAAAAATCTAATCCATATAAAATAAATTCGTTATGGTAAAAGTACGAGACCAAATGTGTCCGAAACATGTGAATTGAAAAAATTTTACTCGCATGAAGAGAAATCCATCACGACAAAGGTATAAGGTCAAATGCATCTAAGATGTATTAGTTGAGAACCCTGATCTATGTGAAAAAATATATACTATAATGAAAACATAATACAAAATATGCTTAAAACGCATAAGTTAGAGAAATCTGATACATGTAAAGAAAAATCCACCATAATGAAGATGACAACTTGACCTGCGAAAGTAAATCTCAAATGCTCATGTGTTGGATGAATTAAATATCATATGAACAAGTGATAGAGGATGCGTTATCATCTAACACTTCACGACCATATTGCGCCTAAAGAGAGAAGAGAAAACAAAACTTCCTTCTCATCATTTATGATAAAAAAAAAATCATAAGTCTAATTCGGGTTACTAGTTTAAGCGTAAAGAGATTATTAGGTCAGGAAATATCTTTCAACTTTAGTCTTTATGCATGTGACACTTCAAAAGCTCAATATTCTCTTCTCGAACAGTCCTACGTATCTAAGTTTGAATCATGTTGGATCGACTAAGACATCAACGATATTTTTCTCTAACACATGTCAATATATTAGAAATTGATTCCTTAATATCGAAGGAATGCATCACAAAGGATAAAACTTTCGGATGGGAGGTCGTTGGGTATATAAATAATATAATAATTTATGATGATTCAAAGAGATTATTACTTAGCTTGCTCATATTTCATGTTTGCACTTGACATGTTTATTTACTAAAGAACAAAACATTATATATATTTTTTAAATTATTACATCGAATGATAATTATATAATTATATATATAATTATCAGAGATAATTATACGCTTTAATTGGTCCCAATGGTATCATGCATATGATTTATAACATGCAAAGATGACATTATATCGATCACAGTGATGTCGAGAGGTACATTTTTGAAGGTTAGCAAAATATATTGCATAGCTAACCTAGCAAATTTATCAACCTGACTTGTATAATTAAGAAACACTTGAGTATCTTTAAAGATATTTGCAAAACTCGAGAAATGGCAGCCAAACTACATTATTTGATTGTTAACACAATAATATTAAAATTGCAATTAACACCGGAGCCGCCAACTTCAATCTTCTCACGTCACACAACTCCTCTTTAACCACAAATAGTATGGAGTGAAATAAAAAGAAACAAATAAAGAAGATAGAAAATACGAAGAAACACAGAAAGATAAGAAATGAATTTTTATTTTCCTTTTCCTCTCGACGAACCAAAACCCCCCACGTGCGGTGGCCTACGCTTGACCTCTCCACATCCCCGCTTTAAGATCCGCGGAAGCCCACCTGATGCTTCATTGTTTTCCTCAACATTCGTGCACCCGCACCATCGACCCTCGATGCAGCATGTCCGAGCTCCCGAACCCAATTCCACTCGACCACGTCACTCCTTTCCAATCGTGCAGCGGAAAGGTTGAGCTCGGTGCACGTGGTTAGAGCGAAGGGCGCACGTGCGACGAAGCAGCGGGGGAGAGTGGGGGGGGGAACGCAATCGGATGCGGAGTCGTGGAATTGACCACCGCTCGCGGCGGGGCTCGTGACGCCAACTCGGCGACCCACATGGTCGCTGACACCCGTCACGTGCCCTCCGGTCCCACCAGAGAGGTGTGACCTGGCCCAATCATCAGTAATTACAAGGATCGATCGTAACTTTAACGCAGTTGCTACACCACATCTCGACCGTCGACTCGTTAATTGGATCAGATCACGCTGTTGTTAAAGCGGGATACGCTGTCCCGTGCTTTCGAGGCGTCACGTGGCGGGCGGAAAAGGCATCCAAAGACCAAACGTTGTGTCTCCACGTCGGCGAGGTAGAAGGCCGACGACGTGGATGGCCTCCTTTGCTACCGGTGGTGTCCACGTGGGATGGCCCGGCCCGTCGGATGGTGCGAAGTCGAGCTGTAACCGTCGTGCTTCGACGTGGCCCCGGCAATTTTCAAAAGCCCGGGGGGTGGAAATGAGAGCGGAATAAAAAACAATATCGTAATAAATAAAAACAGGTAATATATGTGTGTATATAATATATATATATATATAAAGGAACGCGAATCCCGAGGAGGGAAATGGGGGCGAGAAAGGAAATTACAAGAGGGGGGGAGGGTGGCAGAGGAATCCGGCTGTAAACTTGGACGCTAATGCACGAGTCGCAGCCACAAAAGCTGTGGATCGATTCCTTAGGAGGGTGGGGGGGGGGGGAAGTCTTAATACCTCGCGTTTAACTCTCCCATCACTGGAACCGATTAACGGCACCGTTACTACATATCGAACCGTTATGTGTTGGTCAGCTGACGGGCTTGACGGACGAGTTGTCCGTCTCGCGCGAACGCAGTTCCGAGGGAAGGGCATGAATGTAAATATGGGTGGGCGATGGGGGCGTGGTATATGAGTGGTTTTCCCCGGGGGAGTGAAGGGGTTGTGCTCTCATGCGTGGCCCGTATTATTAATTGGGACTTAACCCTGGCCTTTAGCTTTATTTACTCGACCGACTTCCCTCGTTTGTAGCTCTACGGCGGTCCCCTTCAGATAAACCAGACCTCGTCCCACCTCTCTCTCTCTCTCTCGCGCTTTGTCTCCCATTTTGGTTCCTAATCCTCCCGTCTCTGCCTGTGCGTCGTAAACCCTGATTTGGAACTCGAACGAGGACGGCGATGGAGGCACCGCAGTACTTCCACGGCGGCTTCTACCGCGACGGGAACCCGCAGTTCGCGCCGGAGAGGAAGGCCGGCGGCGGAGGCGAACAGTTCTCGGTGGAAGACCTGCTGGACTTCTCCAACGAGGAGGAGGACGAAGCCGGGGGGCTGGCCGCGGCCGGGGAGGACGGCGCAGCCGCGAACTCCGCGGACTCCTCCACCGTCACCGCCGTGGACAGCTGCGGCAACTCCTTCTCCGCCCTCGAGCCGCATTTCTCCAGCGACCTCGTCTGCCGGAGCCTCGCCGACGCCAGCCTCTCCGGCGACCTATGCGAGCCGGTAATCCCACCTCTCCTCCCCTGGTCGAAGACCTGATGAGCCTTCTTTCCCCAAGTTTCTCGTAATGCACGGTCTCTGTTCCTTTTCTATTTTCCGGTCGTTTTCTTTGCCCCCGAACATTTCCAGGCAAAATTAGGTGCGGACATGATAGCCGGAATCGATTCGAATGAGATTAATGTTCTTGTTGTTCGACCCCATCGTTTTCATGGATTCCTCGTGAAACTTGTTTGCAGTCGGTCGATCGTCTGGTTTTAGGTTAACCGCCTCCGCTGTCGTAGTACTTCCACTAGGAGGCATAATTGTGTGCCCGAAGTGCGAGCCATGTGGTGGCGAAGGTCTTGTCGATTACCTGCACGCAAGAAAAGGAATCATGTGTTCCCTTGTTTTGTTTGTTATCTTTGAATGCAGCAGTACGACGAGCTGGCGGAGCTCGAATGGCTTTCTAATTTCGTCGAGGAATCCTTCTCCAGCGAGGACCTCCACAAGCTTCACCTCGTCTCCGGCGTCAATTCCACCACCACCTCCTCCAGGACCACCGCGGCGGCCGCTACCCGAGCCGAGTTCTCCGCTCAGGAGGCCGCCAACCAGGTGGCCCCCTTCCGCTCCGAGGCCCTCGTCCCCGGCAAGGCGCGGAGCAAGCGCTCCCGCGCCGCCCCCTGCAGCTGGTCCTCCCGGCTGCTCGTGCTCTCCCCGTCCCTGACGGCCGCTCCGTCGCCGGAGTCTGAGCTCATCGTACCCCCCAGCGCCGCTGCCGCCGGCGCAGGCGGCAAGAAGACGGCGAAGCCGGCGTCGAAGAAGAAGGACATGTCAGCCGGTCCGGCCGTGGCGGCGGCGCCGGACGGCCGCAAGTGCCTGCACTGCCAAACCGACAAGACGCCGCAGTGGCGGACGGGGCCCATGGGCCCCAAGACGCTGTGCAACGCCTGCGGCGTCCGCTACAAGTCCGGCCGCCTCGTGCCCGAGTACCGCCCGGCCGCCAGCCCCACCTTCGTGGTTTCCAAGCACTCCAACTCCCACCGAAAGGTCCTCGAGCTCCGCCGCCAGAAGGAGCTCCAGCAGCAGCACCTCCACCCCGGCGGCGGCGCCTCCCTCTACAACGGTCCCACGCCGGTGGACGCCGACGACTTCTTGATCCACGGCCCCGACTTCCGACATCTCATCTAACGGCGACGTCTCAGTCCGGATTGATCGCGCGGCGGAGGCCAAAAAGCATTCTCTTTTTACCGAAAGTAATTCTCTAGGGGTTAATTTAGGAGGAATTTAGGCTTACTTTCCATGCTCTTTTGCCCTAAATCCTTGAAGCAGCTCTTCAATGTCTTCCATATTTTTCCTAATCCGTTCCTCTTCTTCTCTAACCTCAGATATTAATTCTAGGACGATTTAAATTGTAGTGTGAAATGCCAGCAAAAACACAGAATTCAATAAAATTAGACATCTTCCCCGTCTTCACTCCTCCTGCGTTACTCCCATGCCATCCATCCCTTCCCCCCCTCGGGTTTGCTACCATTGCAGCCGCTGCAATCGCACATACGACCACCGACGGAGTGCATGTCCTCGATTTCTGAGCTGTCTCCGATTTCCGCCGGAACACCTGCTTCCCACTGGCACATACGAAGAAGAAGAAGAATAAAAGGGTCATCCCCTTTCACTGCAATCGCCTCGGGATCGTGTGTCGTCGTCTCACCAGAGGAAGCAGGCGGGGGAGGGTGAGCCCTTGGACACGATAATAATAAGAAGGGTACATGGACAACCATGCATCGATATGGATGTCCTCGTGATCCAGACACAGCTGCAGACCCTAAAGCTAACGCATCCGGTGCATGCGAGTCCATGGCAATATTCCCATCGTCAACGAGGATTAGTTTATATGCGGCGGTGGTGGTGGTGGTGGTGCACCGGGAAGGCAACGTAACAGTGGATCACATGGCTATCCAATATATATTGGAACGTGTCAAGCTTTACCGTTCCCTTGAGACCCCACAGAAGTATAAATAGTGTGGCTCACGTCTCCGAGCTCGTGCTGTCACGTGCACGGGCGTGAAGGCCACTTCGGAGGAAGGAGGTGGTTTGGCTTTGCATGTGGGGATGTCGCCATACGTGTGTTCTTCGGGTGGCTCTTCTTCCATGCACGCATCCTCTAATTCCATGGATGAAACACTCACTCTCCAGAGTAACATTTACAAACGCAGTCGTCAGATTCAATAAACGTATTGGGTTCTTTCTTAATTGTAGATCAATCCACCAGAAAAGACGATTGCTAGATCGCACTATCTGCTTCAAAATTGACGGCCAACAAAGTGCATGTGAAGCAGCTCGCAAAGATAAGACCTCAGCATTAACTTAAGTAATCCTCTGAATCCAGGATCCGTTTGTTCCTCCTACTCCCCGACAAGACTGAGCACTGCATGCATGCCACATTTTCTGAGCTTAAATCTAATTCAACGTCTAAATCTCACGAGAAAGAAGAGTTTAGATTTCAGCACTACGTTAACCACACAAATCAACCGAGTCTTCGGACCTAAAGCTACATCAGGACAAACTGTACGTACTAGTTTTCCCCTTTACAATCTTCTTCTTCTTCTTCTTGTTCTTCTTTCTCGGCAACAAATTGCAGATGTTACTGGGGAAGAGACGACGCAAATATCTCGTATTGCTGGTCGAGATGTTAGCCATCGGAAACTTTTTCTCCCTGCTCAACTTTTAGGTTCGACTTGCAGCTCGTGAGGGATCACGAGTGCCGATCTCGACAAGTCTAACATTCCCTGCCTTTTGGATGTCGAACTCCCATCATCTCCAAGGTTTTGGTGCAGACACATGGGTCATGCAGTTCCTGTGTCTTCGCCCACACGCCCTTCCACAGTGCGCGCTCTCAACGTAGGCCGCCAGTTGCAGCAATTTGAAGCGTAATGGCGATGCATGCAAGGAGCCGACTGCAACCACAGGTTCCATCTTCAGTGACTTTTTGCACAAGGCCTGATCTAAACACTTCCACTTTTTGCTGGTACCGTCCCACCAACTTGGAGGTTCCTCCCCCACCCTGTGCATGCACTGTATACCTTTTAGCGGCTATAAAGGAGGGGAGAAGGCAATCTCACCACCCCATTAGTAGAACAACAGAGGTTTCCATTGCTTCGAGTGGCGATGCAGTCCAAACTTTCCAAAGAAGAGCAAGAATCAGACCTGTTCCACCGCAAGGTAACCATCATGTCTCACTTCGCTTCTTGTCTTCTTGCTGAACGTATATGGATGGTGATGGAAAAGGTTTGTGTCTTTGTACTTATGTTCCTCTGGAAATATTTTTATGTGGCTTCATCTTGGAGGTTCTCCCCCCACCTTGCAACTCAAGCTTTCCACCTTTTATAACCTCAGAATAACACAATAGAAGTCTTACCTGTTTCAAGTTGAAACGTGCGGTCCGAGCTCTCTACAAAAGAGCGAGAACCATGTCTCGTCTTTTCCAAGCTGGTGTGATATGCATCCTAGTTCGTTGTTATTCATCTACAGCTCTTCAGGGTTTCCTTTCTTTCATTCTTCTTCTTTTTTGTGTCCTACTATGATAAAGAGCGAGGAGTAATGTTCATGTAACTCTTAAGATCCGCCAGACAATGCTGATTCCAAACTAGCATGCAAGCGTAATCATAAAAGTAACACAAGAAACTATGACACGAGGAATGGTCTGTTCACCAGGACGTAAATGAAGAATCAAGGAACAGTAGAAAGAAGCTACGTAATCAAGGAGGCGGCATGCAGTTAGCAACGAAGTTGACGCAGTGAGAATACTTGGTTCTCTCGATGTGGAGAGACTGCATGCAAGCGAGTCTCCGTTTTGATGTTCGTTGTGTGTTATACATCACCGTGCTTGACTTCCTACCCTCTCACCTCCTTTATGCGACGACAGATGGCCCAGCGGAAGGATCCAGCGCTCTCATCGGGCGAGCCGATGATGGCTGCCATCAAGATCATGGAGGAGTTGAACGAGAAGGCGACCGCAAACGACGTGGAGAGCGCGGAGTGCGAGTGCTGCGGCATGTCCGAAGACTGCACTCCCACGTACATTCGCCGGATCAAGGAGTTCTTCCGCGGGAGATGGATCTGCGGGCTCTGCTCCGAGGCGGTAAAGGAGCAGATGAAGCGGACACCGGCGGCGACCATGGAAGAAGCCGTGGACTCCCACACGTCTCTCTGCAAGAAGTTCAACCGGACCGTTCGGCTCAACCCCAAGCTCTCCTTGGCCGTTTCCATGAGGGACATAGCGAGGAAGAGCTCGGAGCGCAGGACCATCGATGGCATGCCGGCATCCAAGATCGTGAGGGCGATGAACTGCGGGCCTAAGTTGGCCGTCGCCATCAAACAGTCACAGATCCAGTGACCATGCAAACGTCTCTTATCCTCCTTTACTTCCCTGCTAATTAATACATTAATGATGGAATTAATGTCTTTACTTAATCTATCTTCTTATCAAGCTATATTGAAGCCGCATGCCCGTACACAATGATACATTTTTACTACATGAAAACAGTTCGACACTTAAATCCAAAATTTCCCATATAATACATATATATGTGTATATATATATATATGTGTGTATATATATATGTGTATATATATATATATATATATATATATATATATATATATATATATATATATATATATATATATATATATATATAGATATATGAAATGGTAATTGCGGGAACGGGATGCCATCGGCGTTTTAAATGGCGCACAAGAGTTCGTTGCTCATGCCGGAATCCCTTTTTGTTTGTTCCATGGTTTCTTGGTCCAAAGTCGCCGTAGGTACGCCGATCTCCTCCATCTCCCTCTCTTTCTTTCTCGTCTCCGCTTCCAGTTTCCTTTCTTCGTCTTTCTTGATTTGCATCGGCCTGTTCCCTGCTCTGGATCTGGGGTACGGAAGGGATGTGGTCTCTCTCGACTACTATGTCGTGGAGAGTGGGGTTTGTCCGTATGCATCTTGTTCGGCACATAGATCGCTTATGGTTGTTTCGAAGCTTGTGGATTTTATGTGCGCGAGTAAATTAGTTTCTTAATACCTTGCTTTTCTGCTAGTTACTGTTATCTACGCCTCAGTTTCGAAGTTTCACCAGGGTTTAAAGATTGTTGTGGTTCTTGGCTTTCAACATTCCGTTTTCTTCCTCCAACTCTTCGATTTTGCACGACTTTTGTTTTGTCATGGTTATGGATTCCTATGATTAGGGTTAGGGATTCAAGAACCTTTGTTGATTGCTGCAGAAGAGGATATAGAAAAAGAGAACGGTTGATGGGGAAGGTAGGAGGATAAAGATAAATGAAAAGGAAAAACAAGGGGAAAATTCTTGAGAGGAAATTAATGAATGCAAACAATCGAGGCTGCAATGGGGGTGAATGAGCTTATACAATGAATCCGATGTTTTGATGCAACATTTATTGTATCATGGTTATAAATATCTATGGTTAGGATCAGGTGTCCAAGAACCTTCGTTGATTGGTGCAGAAGAGAAGGGATATAGAGGTCAGAGAAGGTGCAAAGGGCAGGAAGGAGGATAAAGAAAAAGAAACAGGGAGAATTCTTGAGGGGAGAGGAACCAGCAAACTGAGCTTATATAATAAATCCAATGCTCGATGCATTTACCAGGACAGTTCGGTGGTGTTCAATTTGTTTGTGATCCAAGAAAAAGATTTTAATTCCGGTCTGACATTAATTTTGACAGATCGTCACTCTGGTAAGCAACCAGTAAACCCAGCTGTTTGCCAACTTGTACTGCCAATGTCACCTGGAAAAAATTAACATAGTTTTATACTGGTCCTTGATAAGACTAGTAAATAATGATCGATATGTACTGATCAGATAAGCTTTTGAAATTTGATTATTATGTAGGTGGCTACGAAAATGCAAAATTTTTTATCAGGTTAAACATGGATCAAATCTGCATCAAACCTTGTTTTTCATAGGTCTAATTTTGCCTGAATAAATAAAACATTTTTACTACATGAAAACAAATTCATTAATTTAAATCCAAATTTCATATAATACATATATATGTGTATATATATGTGTGTATATATATGTAAGGTATATATATATATATATATATATATATATATATATATATATATATATATATATACATATTTCACCTACCACGCTAGGTCGTACCGATCGGTATATCTTGCTAATGATCGAAATCTAGGGCGGTACCAGTCGGTACACCTCGGTACCGATCGATATGCCTCAGTACCAACCAAAACACTCGTACCGCCCGATAGAGGACAGTCCGCATATCGGTATCCTCTTAGACCGGTACGTACTGCCCGTATCGGACGATACACATCGAAATTGAGAATCTTGATGGGAACATAAGCAAACATCAAAAACAGTTTAAGCACCAACCGATAAATATTGCATTTCCACTAAATTAATAGTGATCTTTGTAGCATATAGAATATTTTTTTATAATAATAAGGAATAATGCTTATTTGGCAACTTGCATAGTTTTATTTTTAATAAGATGGAGAGATTGATTATTCATAAAGTAAAAACAGGATGATTAAAATGGTGAGAGGCATAAGAAGTCTTGTGTGATCATCGGATATCTTTGAGATTAAAAGAAAAATTTTATAAGATACTTGTGAGACCAACAATATTTTATGAATCTGAGTGTTAAATAGTTAAGAAATAATATATATAAAAAGTTTGTATTGTCAATATGAGAATATTGAGATGGATGTGTGGAATTATTAGGAAAGATAGATAGAAAAAGAAATACTCTTATTTATGAATAAGTAATTATCGTTTTGATAGAGGATAAAAATGAGAGAAAATCTTTTAAGATGGTATGAGCATGTGCTTAGGAGATCTCCGGATGTGAAACTATAAATAAATGAAGACCTAAAAAGGCTTTAATAGAAACTATAAATAAAGATTTAAGTACCATGAACCTAACTAAACATATGACTTTTTACGAATTTCAATAGCGGCAAAAGATCCATGTGGGCGATCTCAAATATTTGGGATTTATTGTTGTTATTGTTGTTGCTGTATACTTTGCTTGTTATTGTGCTTTTGGTTAATAACGGGAAGGAAGTTTTTCGGGACAATTCTATGGGATGATGAGATTGGATTTATCTCATAATTTTTATTCTTTCTTTCTTTCACACATATATTTTAGCTTAATTAGTTTAGTCTTGCTCTTCTCTATTGTTCTTTTTGAGACATCTTTTCTCCTCAAGTTGGAGAAAGTCTCAATAGGAGGGATATAGCCGCCTATCACTAAACTATAATTACTATATTCATGCTTTGTGAATCCTGTGTTCTGGAGCAATAGAATCAGGATAACTATGCCAACAACTATTAGGCATGGGGGCCGGTTTGGTTCAAATAAAAGTGCCAAGATTTAGGAAGGTTATTTGACTTATACAAATGCCATTATGAGCTTGCTGTATATTGCAGGCTAAATAGATAAAGTTGAAGTTAAAGAAGTAGGCCACTTTTCCGAAACAACTGGATAGATTAAGGGAATTTTCCTATTGCATTTTTTTTAAATCTAAAAATAAAAAAAAATCGGACTGGGGTTTCTTTGGATAAATAGGAGATTGGAGTTTGGCTACATATGTCATGCAACTGTTTGGCCGCTCGTCTCTGAACCAAATTTCCCCACAGTGTTTTGTAGAGCTTATCTTATCTTTATGTATTCTGTTAAGTGTTAATAAACTACAAGAAGAGACGAGATCAGTGAGAGACACTAATATATTGGCCAAAAGAGAGGGAATAAGGAACACTTCCGATGAGAAGTAATGCCAGAAAGATTTAACAGAAGGGAATGAACTACATGTCATTGTGGACAAACGAATGCTATTTTGGAATCGGGCAATAAAGAATGCAGAATCCCACAATGGGATGTATTTGTTGTAGATCGTCATGGCCTTAATTTGTTGTCACAATTGAGTGGCTTGCTCTTGCAAGCATGTTCCATCTCAATTACAATGGCACAATCATTTTATTTGAGGACTCCAGGCTTCACCGTGTGCCTCTAGTAAGGATTCGACACACCTTTGGCAGAAGTGATTTCTGATGGGAGATATTTTCGACCAATTAATCCCAGAGCATCCGGATATATATATATATATATATATATATATATATATATATATATATATATATATATATATATATATATATATATATATATATATATATATATATATATATATATATATATATATCTACTAATATATATATATATATATATATATATATATATATATATATATATATATATATATATGTGAATCCATGCAGGCCTGCCATTCTTAGGCAGAATTTTAGAGCTATACTTTGCAAAACTGTATCGATAACCTTGGTTCCTGAAAAATGGAGAAACTGCTTTGAGACTCCGCAAATATACTGTTCAATGTTCACAGCAATGAAAAAATTGATTTTACAGTTTCAAAAGATTAAATTGAATAAGAACACCTAACCACAGTTGTAATCTTTAAATTTCCATCGTGCATATTGCTTGTTTTATGCATATGACATATGGATATATATATATATATATATATATATATATATATATATATATATATGATGGATATATATATATATATATATATATATATATATATATATATATATATATATATATATATATATATATATGTGGCGGTATCCGACTGCTCGAGTCGTCTTGCTTTTTCTATCTGGTTAATATTTGAACATTCTTATTTTGAAAAAAAATGCCCATTCGTAGTAGCTATAATACAATGAAATGAAAACAATGCGGTGAGCGTGGATCGAACACGCGACCTTCAGATCTTCAGTCTGACGCTCTCCCAACTGAGCTATCCCCGCTGCTTGCAAAAGGTGCGTTACGCATTTCCCCTATGGTGGTTTTTTTTTTTTTTTTTTAATTATGTTTCGCCACCGCCGCACTTGAATCTGACTAAGTTGACCTTCTGCTTCCCCCCACCCCACCCCACCCCACCCCCAGGAGTATCGATTGATCGTGTTAAAAAGAGTAATTTCGAACAGCACCCAACGGAAAGAACAATTTTAGTTCCAGCTCATATTGCATGCAAAAGGTCATACAACAGCAACAAAGACATCCACAACATCCATCTATAAATTACTACTACTAGTGTTCATTCAAAACTGGAGGGCCCGTTCATCGGTAACTCCGGTACACAGGGTTGTACATGCAGCTCTCTGCGTACTTCACCAGGTCCTTTGGACATGGCAGCCGGCTCGCCAGACCTAACAAACGGCAATATGAGCTGTGATATCTAAACTAACCAAATAGCTGCTGCTGAAGCAACAACTCACCGAGTTCGTACGCTTTAGCTGCGACGTTAGCGGCAATATGAGCTGATATCTTCCTAATGTTTGAGAAGGGTGGATAGATCAATCCTTTATCCAAGTTCTCTTGTGTCACCTGTTGGGCCAAAGCTTCCGCTGTCCAAGAAAGATTAAAAAAAAAAAAAAGAGTAAACCAACCGACAAAATCTTTTATTAGTTTGAGATTTCAAAGCAACCCTACAGACAACTAATTTTTTTTTTACAAAATTCCACCCAAGTTTTCCTCGAGGGAAAAATAAAAGTAGCAGAATGTAGGCATCGTTTTTAACTTTGTTACTTACAGGCTGCAAGGAGCATGTCATCATGCACACGGGTCGCCCCAGAGATTACCAACCCGAGGCCAAATCCTGGGAAAATATAGGCATTGTTTGCCTGAAAAGCATGCCGAGGTTAGTGCTTCACTTGAGAAAGTAAATAGTTTTAAAAGCGACACCACAGCCATGTCAAGGGGATGATAGGACACTTCAAAACCTGGCCAGGCACAAAAATCTTTCCATCATATTCAACTGGATCGAATGGGCTCCCACTAGCAAATATCGCTCGACCCTGTGAGCGGCAATCCAGTGTTTTAGCAGAGAATTAAACCCCCTTATCACGGATGTGGACATGCGGCCACAAGGATTTTTTTACCTTGCTCCATGTGTATGCTTCTTCTGCACTACACTCCGACTGCGTGGTCGGGTTGGAGAGAGCCAAAATTATGGGCTTCTGCATTAAAACAAAAGGAAATCTTGCAGTTATAATTCAAATACACAAATACAAGTGGCATCGTAGATTCTAAATACAAATAATAACTGAACACACTCGAGAAAGAAAACTACCTACCTCATTAAATGTGGCCATGGCTTCGACCACCTCCTTTGTGAAAGTTCTTCCCACTCCAGACGAGCCAATTAATACGGTCGGCTTTATAGCCTAAAAAATTGAAACCAAAATATGCGGGTATAAGAACCTCTGACATTCATCACCAACTTTCAATTACTCAGCAAATCCACTTTGAGGTTGCTTTATAGAAACAGAGATCAGACTGACATTTGGTGACTTCAAACTTTCAATTTGCTTTATAGAAAATTTTGATTTCCTATAATGCATGCCTGATTATGCTTTTAATCCCTGACAGTAAGTAGTGCCAACAAATTATTCATTTGAACTCTTCCAGTATACCACCAGAAACAAGCAACTACAACCAACATCAAGCAGAAAAACACCCTACAGTAAATTCGAAAACATGCCCACCAGAAAGACCCCCCTTTTACATGGCCAATACCTACCTCATTAAACAAATAACAAAGTCGGAGATCGTGTCGATAGTAGGGAACGGGAAAAAGTAAGAACCAAATACTTTTAGATGGGATGTAACCGCTACAATAATCAAACTCCGCAAATGAGGACTTCATACCTTGACAGCATCCAGGAGATTACCGACAGGTTCATGGTCATGCGCCCAAGGTTTCTTAAAGTGCTGAAGAGATTCCTTGCGTGAGCTCACAATTAAGCCCTAAAAGAGGGGAAACCATCAGCTGGAGTCAAACGACGCATTCAAAGACATGAAAGCAAGCATAAAGAACAACGACGCACAAACACAGAAATGTATACAGCCAACAACTGTACCTTTGAATCCACCATCCAAATTTTCTTCCGAGTCTCTTCCAATGGAGCTTTTGTCTACGACATTCATTACCAAAGGAGTCATTCATTCAGATTTTTGAAGTCATCAGTCCCTTCTTTTGTTTTTTTTGTTTTTTTTTTTTCTTGTGTGCGTGTGTGGGTGCATAATTGAGCCAAAAATGAAGTCAATCAATCATTCGACATGCTCGTGTTAATCAACAACATATTTTCGGTACCTGTTTTGACATCTCACGTGCTATGAGTTCTGCGATACCGGTACCAGCCTGCAATACAAAAATAAAGGCAGATTCTTTTAGTATCTTCCACAAACATTGAAAGACTTTGAATTGGTACTAAAATGAGAATGAATGATTTGTGACCATGAGAAATGCAAGACACCCGTGGATGGAATGTCTGCCCTTCCTAATAAGGAAAAAACCCTTGCCGTGGAAGGCTTCTTGCTGATAAGAATGCACATGGAATGGCAGAAGCAAATGCAAATGCAGGAAATGCAAAGAACATTGAACATAACAATAATTTGTACAATCAACCATTATTAAGACTCCTAGACACAGACAACTCAGTTAGAATTAGAACTAGCAGGAAAATAGAAACATAAATGATCAAGCACAGCGCTCATGCTTGCAAATATGCACAGTAAAATTATGATTCAAGATGTGTCACACAGGACAAATTGATTGCATTTGAACAAAGTCGTAAGGAGAAACCCAATTGAGCAAAAGGGTACGACCTCCCCAGCACCAAGGAATAAGAAACTGTGCTCCGCCAGAGTTCCACCAACTATATTCAAAGCTGCAAAAAGCCCGGCAAGAACCACAGAAGCTGTGCCCTGCAATGACAACAACCATATAGAATGGTTCAAAAACATGCAACAGGTAATCGGAGAGAGAGAATATTAGAGAAGTAATCTATTAATTGCATTACCTGGATGTCATCATTGAACACGAGATGCGTTTTACGATATTTGGCAAGCAGTTCAAATGCATTATGGTTAGCAAAGTCTTCAAACTGGAAAAAAGAAAAACCATATAAACCAAAATCAAAGTCAACATAACATTGGATTGTGTGAAGCGCAAATATCAAACATGAAATAACCAGGAGTGGATCCTCCTCTCCAGTATCTCATTGGGTGGCGACCAACCTGAATGAGCACTTTCTCCCCATACCTCTGCTTCACAGCAGTCATGAACTCATGCATCAACTCAGCATATTCCTAAGTCAATACAAAAAAGAACAAAAAAACCTGATTCAACAAATTTATCTACATCATAAAAAAATTCATCTATTTAATATGGTACCTGACCAGTAGCTCTTCTTCGACGCAAGCCAATATAGAACTCATCCTTAAGTAGCTGCTCATTGTTGGTCCCCACATCAATAGTGACAGGTAGGCACTGCAAAATTTCAATTGATTAAGCGAACCTCGCAAATGAACACGCCAAAAACACTAGATAATGATGCAAAAAAGTAATAAGAAGCATAATACAAGTAATGAAACTAAAACCAACAAAGATAAAACTTACAGCAGATGGACGGAGACCCCCAAGAGCAGTATATAGAGCAAGCTTGCCCACAGGAATTCCCATTCCCTACGAAATCACGAAAAAACAACTTGACCATAAGTAAGCACACAGTCCCATTAAACAGTTGTGAGCATACGACCGAATTATAATATTACCTGGCAGCCAAGGTCTCCGAGACCCAAAATCCGCTCACCATCTGTGACCACAATAACTTGGATGTTCCTTTCAGGCCAGTTTCTCAAGACTTCGAGAATCTTCCCCCTGCAAATCAAATTTACTCGTGGTTAACAATTGACAGATGTCGATAGTGTGGGAAACAAGAAAGGAACATGTCTAACCTCTCGTTCAAACTGATGTAGAGACCCTGAGGATGCCTAAAGATACAGCCATACTTCTGGCAAGCCTCACCAACGGTAGGAGTATAAACAATTGGAAGTAACTCCTCAACATGGTCGATTAGCAGCTTGTAAAAGAGCTTCTCGTTTCTCTCCTAGGAATCCGACCATGGATGCCTCAGGTGAGGTTTAGTATAATAAAACTATTAGGTGGAAATGAAATGCGAGCTGTTTTCCCGATACCTGAAGATCCATCATGGACACATAACGTTGCAGGGGCACCTGGTATTGGCGAAGATTGTGCATAATCTTTTTCTCCTGTGGGAAAAAGGTTGCAAGTAGACATCAGCAAATAGTATTCATCGCTTCAATCTTTTGGACCTTTTCAAGATACAAACAAACCTGAAGCTCTTGCGTAACACATGCTGGAGGCAGGAGGCCTCGCAAGTAGTGGGCATCCCTCTCTTTCTCATTGAAAGCGAGCCCTTTGTTGTGCTGTGGATTCCGCAACAACGAGTAACCACTACGCAAAAAAGAATGGATCAAATGAAAAAGTTATCCACCAAGCTCACTACATAAATCATCATTGACAACATAGGCGGAAAGAACTACGCCTATAATTACACAAACATGTTTTGAAGCTACATATAATTAACGAGATTTTTATGGATATAGACATTTCTGATGAACATGTAAATTGAGCAGAAACTTCTCACATGAAAGACGGTATACACAAATAGTCCTTGAACCATAGGAACGATCTCAAATTGACCCCTAATTCTCGTGAATCAGATTGAGTCCGTACCATCAATCTTAGTCAGGTGTCTATAGGCCAATCAGCCCTAAAATGTTGGGTTTTCTTCTTCCCTCAATTTTTTACTCTATCCCATTTTCTTTCTCATTTTTTCACCTCCCTTCCTTTCCTTCCTCTCCCCCGCCACTTTCTCTCGAGGAACGATAGTGATCAGGATTGAGGGAGATGGAAAAATGAAGGTGGCGATGAGATTCACCATCTCGTCGTTTCCTGTTTGCCAGCTTCTCGCAACTTTCCTTTTATCCTCCTCTCCTCTCATAAAATGTTGATGGCGACTGACATCACCACAGACCAAAAAAAAAAAAAAGGGAAGGAGAAAACAAACTTGATATCCTCTTCTTTCTCAGAAGGTGGCATGGGGCATTTTAATTCATTTTGGTACTCCGTCTATGTGGCGGGCGGGGCCAGATGACTGGCAGGCATCCCATCAAGTATTCTACACCAAAAGCACGGTGGAAGGAGACCTGATTGCAACACTACCAAAACCCTAGGGATTCGACAAATTAAAACTTAAGGATCAATTAGAAATCGGCCCTGTCGTTCGAGGACGATCCATGTGATCCACCCTGAAAAGAACGAAAGACAAATTAAAATGAAAAAGAGGGCAAAAGAGCGGAGAGACACCACAAATGATCGGTCGGGACAAATGAATAGTAACAAGAGACTCCAGGTCAAGTCCACCAGATTTACTTGGCGGGTAAAGATTTCTGTGGCGCAAGTGGAGGAAAACCTAATTGTTTCAAGTGTCTAACTCCCAATTACTAAAATGCATGAATCTGGAAAAGTAAAACAAACATGGCCCAACTAAGTAGATGATCCAAGTACAGTTGACGAGTCGCCCAAATTAGACCCAATGGTGAAGAGACTTAGCGAAACGTAACAATCAAGGAAGGAAACCTCACTGAATAGGTTAATCAATTCTTATTACAGGGAACAAAACAGGGCAAGCATGGGACCACCAACACCCATTCGTGCTCGAGAAAGCCACGCCAAGAGAATTCTCGCTCTTCCATCCAAGAAACACCCAAGATCCAGCCAGATCGAACAAAACAGATAAATCGAGTCCAAGAAAAAGTCATATGAAAGGGAATTCGCGCACTTCTTGGATTCCATCTGGGAACCCCAGGAAACATCCAAGATCCAACCAGATCGAACAACAAGAGCCGTGAAACTCTGGAGCGAGCCAGGCGATAGGATCCAAGCCGATCGATCGAGAGCAAACCTGGCGACGGAGACGGTCCACGGCATGATGAACTGCTCCTCCACGTCCCCGCCCTCACCGTGCGCGTCGTCCACGACGCCTCCGGCGGACCTGGGCTCGAGCACCGGCTCGGCCTCGCCCCTGAGCTCCTTGACCGTGTTGTCCACCGCGATCCCCCTCCCGTTCAGCTCCCCTCCGCCCCTCGCCGCGCACCGCACCCCCGCCGGCGCCAGCGGCATCCGCCGCCTCTGCGACCCAAGCAGGCCTTGCTTCTCGTCGCATCGCTGCTCCCGCGGCCCACAAAGAAAAAGAAATCGATAAGCGATTCGACATTCCCACCACCATCGTAGCTCATTTATACATCCACAAACATCGACCATTCTCATCGGTAAATGTCAAAAACAGGAACAACAAAACAAGGGATTGATTACCAAGAAGCTGCTTCGATTTAGCGAGAGCATGGCGACGAGGAGAGGAGGGAGAAAGGGGGGGAGATCTCGGCCGGTTCTTGTCTTCTTTACCTCGAGAGAGATCGCCGAATGGAAATGAAACGAGGGAGGGAGGTAGGAGTCATCGATGGGGACGCTTTTATAGCAAACACGGCGGTGTAAGTTGTGCCGGCGGAGAAGCGTACGTAGCGTTGCGGCGAGGGGCGTGGATCCTACGCAATGGACACGATCGGGGTCAATTTGAGGCGCGGCGAAGTAGATCCGAGGGTGAGCGTACCGTGGGCTCCTGGGTTTGGGCGAACTCGCGGGTTGTAAGCGGGGGAGGTGGCGAGCGCGGGGGTTTGTCGCCGGAGGACGCGTGTCGCTTCGGCGGGCGCTGGTGGTGGTTGCCTGCGGCGACCGCGAACCTTCGTCTTTATTCGCCAATTTATTACCGGATGGAATGAGGGTACGCACGTGTACGTTTAGATGCGTATAATTATAGAATAATACAGACGTACGGCGGATGGGTGGGAAACAGCAGCAGCTGCCGCGGGAATCGACGGCTGTGGTTTCGGTGGACCACATCATTCACTAGAAAAGTGTTATTGTTTTATTATTTTATGGAGTTTTTTTTTTGTTCCTTTTTCTGATGGATATTCCAAAAGTGTTTCCTCATTAAAAAACAAAAAAGTTTAACATGTTGTACCGTAAATTCCGATGGATAAATCACCAATTATTATTGTTTGGACGAGCATATTCTACCACAAAAGAATCGTAAATTATATTATAAATACTAAATTGTATTTTATTCAAATTCGAAGCACACTAATTAATTAAATACAAAGATGTCAAATTCAAACACATTGTTTTCACGCCTAACGCCGGCCTACTGCGCCACCGACTCGGCGGACAACGGTGACGGAGTTCTCCGTTGGTGCGCGAGTCAAACTCGGTGTTCGTGTCGCCCAAAGAAAACCCACGGATTCTTTTGCGCTTAACGCATGCGATTAAAGCGATCGATCGCCTCGTGCGATTAGCTGGTGACGATGATCCCGAGGGACTCTCACCGGCCTTTCCTCTTTCACGCGTCTCTCTCGTGTGCAATACTTTATATTAGCCCTAACCGTGTCGTGGAAGCCACATTGAAGCCATCGGCACACGGGTTCGGGGAGGGGCCGATGAGGAGGAGGAGGACCGGCTTTAAAGACGGGAAGGAAGGCGTCGCTGTTGCAGACGCCGAATGCGCACCAGCCGTGGAGATGCCGAGCCGATGCACGGCGACCACATGGAGTGCACAGAGGCAGCCTTTACATTTGTGGCTGGAATCGGCACGTTGATGATCCATGGCATGTGAGATTCGTGTCAAGTGCAGCAACACTTATTAGGTGGTGGTTGGTTGGTGATCGGGTGCCGAACGACTCCATTTGCCTCTCTCTCTCTCTCTCTCTCTCTCTCTAAATATAAATGAGTTTGGCGGTGTTGGGTGATGCAATTGAGGTGGGTAGATGGAGAGAAAAGAAGATGGAACTTGCACGCGATCGGAAACTGACACAAAACATCGTGGCCAATGATATATGGTAACGATAATACCGATGGTTTTGTTGGCATAAAATATATAATCATGTTATCCGTAAATTGTTACGAATTTAATTGATTTTGTCTAAGTCATACGGTATCATTACGTGTCTAGTCACAAAAATCAATCTCTCCGAAACTTTCTATTATCTCTTAAGACCTGCAAAAGATAAGACATGACAAAAAAAATGTTTGACACGGGATCACAAACATCCCGTTTAGTAAATACTTTATAATCAATACAAATTTCAACAATATATATCATAAGTTTAGAACGATTACACAACAAAGAGAAATTGTAATCTCTCAATTATTTTCTTTTATTTTTTTTCTTCTCATATTCTTTTGTATTATAATAATATTACATTTAAAGATTCTGTCTATTTATAGATGAGAGCAGAGGATCTAGAATAAATTATTAAAAGAGTTTTTTTCATTAAAAATATTTCCTAAGAAATTCTATTTTAACTAGATTTTTTTTATTAGTCAATAATCAAATATAATTATATTCTTAATATAATTGGAGTGCAGACAAAGATTAAACAAATAGGAGCTTCTATTTGGTTGGGACAGAGTTGGCTTACGGGTATAGGGCTTGGGCCCGTTAAGAGCCTAAAGAATAGAGAAACCATTAACAAGGAACGGTCCTGATGAGAAGCTGTTGCCATCCGACGTACCGCGATGAGCGATCGCCGCGGAGCGTCGTGTGATGAGGTTACTCGGTTCAATTGGTTAGTTTGTTAAGCGTCAGAGCACTATAAATAACTGCTCGACGGACACATGATGCGGTTACCCTGAGAGGGAGGGGGGAGAGAGCTCTCCAGGTAGAACCGATGCTTCGCCCTCAGGTACTTTCTTCGTGCTTTCGCTTGCTTCATATCTTGCTTGGACGCTTGGTTTCGATTTGGATTCATCCATCTCATCTGCCGCTTGATCGCGAGACGTATCGACGAGGTTTAACATGGTTCGATTGTTGCTCGTATATGATTTTGTTGCTGGAACCGTAGTTCGGCTTCTTGTTTCTTGCCGATGAGATCGAGACGGATTTGCAGTCCTAATGCTTGTAGAATGATGACTTGCAGCGAAACCATACAACGGGTAAATACTTGGATCGCTTTCCTCTTTGCTCTTGATGCAGAGGCCGGCCACTTCGCTCTGTAACAGCACGGCTCATCTTCCCGGTGCTCGAATCGATTGGGTTCTCACTGCTCTGAGGAGTGCAACGTTGGGCCAGGCGTTCACCCAGCGTGTCTTCGACCGCTGGGTCCTGATGTCTTCCGATCCGTTGGATCCTGCTTCACCACCGAGGAGGCTCGTGATCGACATCCCTCTCCCCAAATACCAAACCCAGCTCTAAATTTCCCAAAATGCTTCTGGTACGCTCCGCTGTTAACCCTTCCTTCGGTTTTCCCCTGTGATTAGGCCGCGTTACATATCTTGGTTGGCTACCGATGTCATTTCACCTCATCTAATGAAAGGAGAACGCATAACAAATTTGGGTAAATGCATAACGAATTCTCATTTTCCGACGATATCTTGTTGTCGCATAGCCTGCATTTTGACACACAAAGGTTTGCAAGTCTCTGTGACTCGGGTGCAAGGCTTCAACCACATACATTTACTACACAGACCTTTCTGGCTGAATCGGGATATCCAGTGAAACAAATTTGAAGGTCACCGATCCTAATTTATTCAATAGTTTGAGAGACAATAAGTAGAAGAAACAAAACAGAATAAAAAGGCTAACCGCAATGCCACTCCGCAGAACAGCAAAAAAAATTGGCAGGACAAACCGGCAGCATCATCCACAAGCCCGCTTCCGGTCCTGCTTTTATACATTCTCGAGGACACCACCCCAAGCGCTGCTATACTGTTTCTATCAGTCACCACCAAAGTGTTAACCTAAACATTCTTTTGTCGACAACAGAGAAAAGGACAAACAGAAGGTTTCTTTATTTTATTTTGTATTGGAATCCTCTTAGGACTGTTCAAGGTACCGAGAGTGAGAGGCTGCAAGAAGAGACGCGCCAAGGCCTGATCCATCGTTAGTGAGTTTGACGACAACAGACGCAGAGGCCTCATCTCCGAGCATTTCTTTCAGGGCGCCGAGCAAGCATTCTCTGAATACGGTGTAATGCTCGTAAAGCCCACCGTCCATGGCGATCACTGTCCTTCGCATGCCACTGCCATCGCGTCCCAGCTTCTTCAGAATCCCAACTATGCCTGCGGCAGCGAGCCGAGCCCCACGCTTGGCAACGATGTCACAGATCTGGACAACCACTTTTCTCGCTTTCAAGGAGGTGCTAGAAATCTGGAGTTCAGGCAAAAAAACAAAAACAGTAAAAAAAAAACTAGCTGCGGAACATGAGATTTAGGGAAAATGTAAGGGATTGTACCCCCAGGAATTCCTTCAGTTTGGCCCTGACAACTTTGAGATCAGCTGAAGTATCATGATGCATAGCCGACATGACTGGTGTCCTACAAACCATAAATTTCAGATAAGACACCAAAAGGGCAAGTCAACTGATCCATTAAATAAGGACCCAAAAGTAAAACACACAGCAAAAGTCAGCAGGAGATTGGTTGTCACAAATTTGATCAACAGGAGCGGTGCCGATTGTCTAGTCATAACACAATTAGGAAAAAGTTGAAAACTCGGTTGCAACTTATGCTTGAATCCTGTCTACACAGTACCCACGCAATCACAATGTTGAATTTTTATTTTTTTTAACATCAGCTTGTGTACTTAAGAAACAAATATGACAGGATCAAGCAGGAAACCTGCAACGATATCCTAAAAAGAATGATACCATAACATTATTATATTTAAGAGTTTCATCATTTACATCAATACTATTGACTTCCATCATTTACATCCTATCAAAGGAACAAATCGGAAATGAGGAAAATCTTCCTATTACCCTATTTTATGTCAACATAGAGAGTATAGCTGCAATACACATGAATGAAACTTCAGTTCATGATATGCAACAAAGACTAAAATAATGATGGCCCACCATTTATGTTTTGTTAGTTTGAGTAATCGGTAATATGACCAACGTGGACTAAGTAGGCTAAAGGAGTAAAGAACAAAGCATTATGTGCAACATGAAACGCTAGTCATGATCTAGGTACTTCACTAGGCAGGCACTATGCCTAAAACAGAGCTTCTATTCCTTTTCTGTCTCATGATGTTTTGATGAGATGAACCATCAGAAGCACCCAACAGTAACAGAGAATAGCATCAATGGCATCCTACAAAACTTAGTTATTTGGTTTCTCGATACACGTGGTTGCAAGCAAATGTTATTCTACAATGTTCAATTCAATGGTTATTATTTGAAGAAAAGTTTGTAGCTTGATAGTCATCGATCATGTTACACCTCATGAATCGTGAAGAAGCAAGTTCTGATAAAATTGGAGCATGTTTGGTTAACTAGGAAATTGGTTGACCAGGAAATTGGCCTGAGAGCCATGTTGCAATGGAATGATTTAATTTCAATGATTTACATAGGAAAATAATGAAAAAAAAAAGCCAAGATACCGAATCTCCAAAAGCTGGTTAAAGTTGAAAACCTCTGCAGATACTTCAGTGCAAAGGGGAAGTCATTCACATGTAAACTTTTTTGCATATAAAAAGCAAATTTGAAGCTATACTTTTTTTTTTTAGTAGGAGAGCCAGAGAAGCTAAGATACAAAAAACACTAATAATCAAGGTCTCACACAAACACAATGACTGCAACACTTCTAATGACGTACAACCTCTTCCCATCATGAAATTGGCACAAATACTCTGCCCATATGCACCCCCCAGAAGAATATAGAAACAATAGTCAGTAAAGAATGGTTCTCATCACAGTTACGATACTACGGCTATCGTGCTCTTGGTATTGAAAATTAAATGGAATCCAAAAGAAACATATTGATAAGAAGTGCAATACAACTCTTGCCTGAACCAATGAGCAAGAAAGCTGCACAAAAGATTGCCATAGCCCACAATATTCAAAAGCCTTTGTACCCGTTAGCATGAACTAGAGCAAAGACATGTAGGAAAATAAAGAATATACCAGATGTTGATTTGCATTAAAGGTTAATTATGATAATGCTTTATGATATGAAAAGAGCGGTCTAGCGAATGGGACTCCTGCCAACATGGGGTCAACATATGTAGCCTAACCCCGAGTTGGAAGTTTGTTTATACGAAACCTTGACACCCAGGTCATCCCATAAGGTGTTGGGTTAAAAGTCAAAGGAGCAATATTAGCATGGCACCAAGGCTCAGCCTTGGTTACACATAAGAATATACCACGGTAAGGTCCATCATACGAGAGAAGGGAGACTGAGTTGAATCTATGCTCAAGAGGACAATGGATATTATCTTCATGCAAGGGGCCACAGAAACCATACCGTAATACGAATGGAGTTTCAAGTTGTGGGGGTACAGTATCTCCAAATAAAGCAGTTTGTACAGCCAATCTCAGTAGGACTCTTCGGACAATTTCACCAAGATACATTCCTGAAATTAGCTTCTCATAGATCTGAACATGACAAATACCTGGATTATATATCACACAAATTTGAAGAATAAAAAGAAATTAGGCTGCTCAAGGTGACAAGTGAAGTTGTTACCTGGTCACCAGGATTCAAACTTTCAACGTCTAATGCGTTATCATATTCTGTCATTGGGAGGTGAGAGGAGCTAAAATTTCCCCATTCCATGTTGATGACCTAGAATGGCAAGGAAACACACACGAACAATCTCAAACACAAACCAATGAGCTTTATTGAATGAAACAGAAGTTACCATATTCTACCGCATGCTCTACTAGAGTTTCAATTGCTAGTTTACAATATAAGACCACAGATTCCAAAGTTATTGTTCTGGGTTCCGCTCAACTCAGCCCTCGACTTACTATTTCTCCTGATCCAGGAAGCGGACCTTGCCACTTCTTAATTGCATCAGCACGCTCAACATATGCTGCATTAGTCCCAGTACCCAATATAACAGCAACAACAACATCATTATCATCATACCTGCCACCAGCTAGCGTTCCAACTGTATCATTAACCTGAATTAAAGGAATTAATTCTCTTTAATTTCATTCAAATAACATTAGTAAAAAAGATTGAGATAAAATCACAGAAATTTTACATATTAAAACCTTAATACTACAAAGTTTTCCTTCTTTATAATGAAACAAAAAAGGAAATGCCAGAAGGAACTCACCAAAGCTGCAACTTTCATATCAAGACCTTGTCTTTGTAGGGCCTTATTCAATTCAGATACAACATCTTCCCCAACCTGCCTTCACACAAACAGGATAGTTCTAATCACCATATATCGTTCTCAAATTAACAATATATCATTCTTCTTTTGCCATGCATCGACAACAATTAAATTTAGTATAATAGTTCCAGAACAAAAATTCTGGAAAAAAGACTAATAGCTTAAATCCAGAGAATTCCTAACAAGGGATTACCGAAATGAGAGAGTAGAGAGTAGAAATATTCTAATCTTCTGTAACATCAACAAAGCATGCTTATCTTGAAATCTAATTAATTTTGGCCCCAAGCAAGAATGGAGAAGGCTTCCAGCGGAAAGGATCGACAATACTATGAACACATATCCCTACCAATTTTCATCTGAAAGTGCACACGTCACCCAGATAACCAAAAGTGCAGAGGGTGAGGAAGGAGGTTACTCAAAGTTGACAGAGATTGAATCAACTCTTAGTTCGAGTTGTGAGGTTGGCCTCGACAGAACCATAGGTCCTTTCATGATACATACTCGGTGCGGTTTCTGTACGAGTGAAACACAAGGAAACAGGTGACTAGTGGGGGTCTTCTAAAACAAAATTACCTCCATGTGTCAGCAAAATGAAAAAGGGGCATCATTTTGGAAATCGAAGGAAAGATTCAATGTGAATTAGAAAAATAAAGCAGCAGTCTAGTATACACAAAATTCATGGTCAACAAATGCAAAAGTTATTTAACACAACTTATTTCCACCATAGCATAGCTCCTTCGACCAGCATGTAACCTAATTAGCTCAAACAAAGGTAAAATTAGAACTTCCTTGTGTTAGACATGAAGGTACTTAGAGTCTACCATGCCATCTATGTTGAAACCCTTTGTCCATTTGATTAGAGTGCCTGAAGCAACTGAGGTTTGCTTGACCGGAAAGGAAAAGGTGAAGCCGAGTTCTCTCTGCCTGCCAGAGTGAAGGTGAAAACCTTCACCTTCCGAATCAACAAACTCTACTAAAGCTGAAGCGATGAAATCAAATAGTTCCTGGTGTGGCATGATCAAAAGTCAGGAATACTTGGAATCAGACCGAACAATTATATGGGTAGAGAAAAGCGCAAAAGAAGCATCTGGATCTTACATCAGACCCTCCAACCATCAAATCATGGGGTATCGAAACCTCCTTCGCCTCTTGCCTGACAACACGCCCTTCCCTTCCTCCTAGCTGCACGCGCAAGGCGCGAAAATTGGTTCCTCCAAGGTCCAACGCATAAAACAATCCTCTCTCATCCCTGTCGAGGTTGTGATCAAGAAGCACGAGATGTGAATTTGCCGAATCTACCACTGCAAGGTTGATGCATCGATTTACATGAGAATGGAGAAGGAAGGATGTGAGCTCCTAACCCTGTGGGGAGTTTGTCGACGTAGCTAATGATCATCTTGAGCTTGCTCACGTCCTCCGACTCGAGCCCGGCGTGCATCTCCTTCGTCATCGCGTCGGCCACCTCCCAAAGCTTCTCGACCGGGGTGGCGCACTTCTCCTCGAGCTCCCTCAGCACCGCGGCAGCACGGGCCCAGCGCTCGGCGCTCCGCATCCGATGGCGCACCACGAGCGCCGTCACGGCGACGGCCGCCGCCGCGCACACCACCGCTGCCCCGATCGCGACCTTCCCCATTGTGGCAACAGAAGGGATCAAAACCCTGACCTCCCGCTCGATTCGAGGGCCTCGATCGAGCCAAACCCCGGTCTCGCCGCCGGATTCAAGAACCTAGGGCTTCAAATCAATCCGCTACTGCTTGCCTCCCGAATCAGCTGATCTCGACTAAGGACCAGATCGGCCTATAAATCGAAGGAAAAAAAAAGGGGCCAACACACCGATATGGAATCGGATGATCTTTTCCTTTTTCCCTCGGCAGAAACGGGAAGAGAATTGGAAGCAGATCAGGAGGAGAAACCAAGCTTAATCTTCTGAGGATGAGGCGAGAGGAGGGGGATTGAATTGGTGGGAAGAAGCAAAAGGAAACGAGAGATCTCGAGGGCGGGGGCGTGATATTTTGCTTTTATTTTGGAATTGGATTCCAACAACCGCGTGGTTTGAGGAGGAAGATGTGACTGCAGCCGCGATCGTTGGATTGGGTTTTAGAACACGTCTCCCGTCCCTCTCAGATCTGAAACCAAACCCCTCCAAATGGCCAACCCAGTTGCTCGTGATTCGTGCCATGCGGTGACTTGGTGGGATGTGCAGATGAGGTTGACCACTTGCACATTTGGGTTCCAAATAAAATACTCCTTTATGTCTTGACTTCCACAGATGTTATTTATAAACGTTTTCTAACCTCCAAATTTATAATCCAATCATCCTCTAATCCATCAATTCTTACTATGTCGGGACCTGATAAGTTCCCCATGTTGAGTCAAATTAAGTCATAGGCTCCACTCGCGATGGTGTCATCCCCGAAATCCAAAGACTTTGATTTCTCATGTGATATCGACAAAGTCCTAAGTATAATATCCGTCCTAATTAGTATCGTTT